>JANHGN010016133.1:0-18078 GCA_024605025.1 Megaceryle maxima
CTGCCCAGCCGCCCCCCCCCCGCCCCGCCCCCCACCCTCAGACTACCCCCCACCTCCCTCCCCCCCAATCCGCTGCGGCACCGCCGCGCACCCCACCCAGCGCCGGACCCCAAACGGACCAACGCTGCCTTATCCCCCCTTCTCCGGCCGCGGGCACCTTCTCCCCCTCCAACCCCGGGCGGCCCCGAGCTCCGCTGCTGCTGCTGCCGCCGCGCACCCACCTGCCCGCTCCGCCGCTCCAGCCACACTCCGCTCCCGCCCGCCCCGCCGCGCACAAAAGCGCCAAACAATGGCACGTGACCAGCCCCGCCCCGCCTCCATTGGCCCAGCGCGGCGGCACGTGCCGCCCGCCCCGGGGGAGTGAAGGGGGAAAATCGGCGGGGGGCTCGCGCCTCTCCCCCCGTCTCTCCCCGCTGCCCCAGTGCACGCTGGGATGCGTAGTTCGCTGCCGGGGGGCGGCGACCCCACCCCCCACCCCCCTTGGCCCGGTGGGGCTGGGGCGGAGGAGGCGGCAGCTCCTGGCGACTCCGCTCGTCCCAACGGGGCCGCCCCGCGGCACCGCCACCCCCGCGCCGCGCGGCGCCCCCCCGCCTGCGCCCCGAGGGCTCAGGGACTCCCTTTGTCTCCGGCCCCGGGCAGGGTCACCCGTCCCCACCGCGGCATCTGGGGGGAGTGGAGATGTGGCTCCGATGGTCACCTTGGGGCTGGACGCCGACCTCAGGAGCATGGTCACCTCAGAGCCATGGTCACCTCAGAGCCATGGTCACCTCAGGGTCAGGGCCACTTACCTTGAGACCATGGTCACCTCAAAGCCATCAGTCACCTACGTCTGGGCTTTTGGTCATCTCAGGATTATGGCCACCTCAAGGCCATGGCAATTTACCTCGGTGCCACTGTCACCTACCTCAGGGCCCTTGATCACCTCAAGACCATGGTCACCTCAGGGCCATCATCACCTACCTCAAGTCCCTCGGTTGGCTTAGGACCACAGTCACCTCAGGGTCATCACCACTTACCTCAGTGCCATGGTCACCTCAGGACTATGGTCATCTACCTTAGCACCAGTCAGTTATCTCAGGGTCACGATAACCTGAGGGCTCTTGGTCATTGTCAAGAAGACCACCATGTTCCTTCAGTCACCTCAAGGTCACAGCCACCACAAGACCAACCCCAAAGAGGATCTGTGGGTCTGCCAACACATTGGGCCCACGGCCCTTGGCAGCGTGTTTTGGGGGACAACCACATGGCCACATTCTCCCTTGGGGTGACACCAGCAACTCAAAGCATATCCAGAAAAGCCATCACACGTATACACAACAGGTGCAGGAAGACAATCCGCCCTTGTCTTGGCGGGACTGCATTGTGAGCAGCTCTCATCCCAAGATAACACCTTCGCCAAGCATCGATTAAGTGGTTTGCTCCCCAAAGTGCTTTAAATGAACCGGCTGCGCGTCCGCCTGTTCCGTACGACCGACTCTTCCAATTCCCCTGGTGGTTTCCGTGCTACAGTCACTTGAGTTACCCCAAGAGTAGATGAGCACAAAAGGCAGATGGCCGGAGAACGGCACGAATCTCCTGCTGCAACGTGAATCTCCGTACCCTAAATACCCAACAAGGGACTTTTCTGAGGAGCCCCACCCTTGTTGTGCACACCCTTAAAAACAAGGGCTTTGCACCCCCAAAAAATATCAAGTCCTACCTTGAGGCAGGTTAATATTGTGACAGAAAGGCGTAAACCTTTCAAAACAGAGATTATTTTAAACACTTGCCCTGTTTTTTTGCTGATCTGACGTCTATTTCCATGGAAACCACAGCCAGGAGCTGAGCTGCTGGAATTGGGAAGAGGTTTCTGCTGAAGCAGCTTTGCTGGGCATGGGAAGAGCCATTTCCCAGCAACGTGGTGGGGCCTTTTTTTGTAGGTTTGAAGGGATTTCCAAACCAAAACGATTCAGCTGCTTGGCCCTCCAGGGTCACTCCTGGTGCATTTGCAGGGTTCCTCGCTCAGTACCAGCAGTCTATGCGTAGATATGAAGTGGTTTTAAACACCACGTCTCGAGGGCTTGGATTAAATGGCAGCAAAATGTTGCCAGAAGACAAAGCAGCCAAGAGATCACGCCGTCAGCCCGCGCTTGACTTGAGCGTTCATTAATTATCATCCGTGGAGATCAACAGTGTGTTGGATGCTTTAATATTAATGCTTTTTGAGTAAAATCAATGAGCTTATCCTGGGATAACACAGGATTTCCCAGAGGAAACAAGGCTTCCTGGGCTCAGGGCTTTTTATTTGGTACCTGTGTGCTGCCTTTAGTCAGTGTCATTTGTCCTCCCCCTGGAGAGAGCCTGAGGAAATATCATTTATTGCTTTTGAAGAAGGGGTGCAGGCTGAGAGAAAACTACGAGTCATGCAGGGGCTACTCCTGACATTTTCCACCTTATTTTCTGGGCTTCTAACAGGTTAAAAAAGAAGAGAAAGGAAAAAACCCAACCCAAATCAAACCTGACTGTAACTTACCTTCCTTTGCAGATCATCTTTAAAGCCAAAAATATTTCTTTCTGATAAGAAGAGTTAACACGGTTTATTGACAAGAGGTGCTGAGCTGGGGAATTGGATTCAGGATCCATTCTCAGCTCTGATGCTTTCCACGCCGTGGCATTTTGGTCAATACCCTTCAGCAGCTCCTTTACACCACCTGCCACAACAGGTTGCAATTGAAACCAGAATCTTTGTGTATTATTGCGATGCAAAAAGAAAACACCATCTCCTAGCAGCTGGAAAAGCATCCAGACGATCTCATTTTTTGGCCTCGTTGCAAGAGAGGTTTTATTTTTGGAACGTTCCATCAAACCCCATTTGTTTATGTGGCATTTTAATTTTCGTCTGATCTCAAGGAGAAGGAAGTTTATGAAAAGCTTTTATTTAATTTGCATTCGATTTGTGTTGATCGACACATTTACTGCGATTCTAAACGGGCTCTTCCTTCGCCGAGCCTTGCAGCGTGGGGCTGCAGTAGGCTTTATCGCCTGGGTTCCTTATCACTGACAAAAGCTTTTTGCTGTAATTCCTATTTATTTATTTATTTGTTTTTAAAAGAATGTGCAGCACTATAAGGAAGCCCCTCCAACATTTCACTATTTAGCCCCAAGACAGGGTTTGAGGAGGAAGATCCCTTTTCAAGCCCAAATCGAACGTCATCGGCGCAGGAATTTGTGCATCTTGAGGGAAATAAAGGATGGTGGCAGGACCTGCAGCAGATATTCCCAGAGCAGAAAGGGACAAAGGCTCTCTAAAGTGGGAATATGACCTGCCCTGGGGGTCAGGGGCTACGACGCAGCCGAGACAGTGATAACTGCACCCAAATCGTTGCCCTCGTGCGGTACCTGCCCTCTGGTTTCTCAAGGCAGGGCTCATTCTCAGCCCAGCCAAACCACGGTCCCCTCAGCTTCTGTTCGACAGGAGCTGCAACAGATCAGCCAAGGACCCTCCGTGAGGACTCCTCATACGTGTGAATTTGGGACGTGACGTGATCAGATTTAGCACAAAGATTAAAGCGTCTCCTCTGATGTGCTTATCAAAATATCCCACAAAGAGACTGACATAATTAGGTGACAACTCAGCCCACGGCAGCTCTTTTAACTTGCAAAAATATTTAATCTCCAATAGGAAAAATGTGCTTTCTGAGTATGAAATTGCCAGCCTTAAGCACTCGTGGACTGACAGCTTATTTGTTCATCACAGAATGTTTCAGAGCACCTTGGTAAGTGATATTAGCAAGGTTTTGCTAAGGCTGGTAACAGTCACCACACTATCAAAGTTCATTTTAAAACTAGAATTCCAATGTATTATTTGACCCTCACCAATTGGTTTAAGTGATTTAATAAACAACCTGCTAGAGGAGACAGTTATTTAAAAGCAACTTGTTCTCAGAGGTAGAGAGAGGGGCTAAAAGGTTTTTTTTTAATACCCATGTTCCTCAGTCTTGTATTAACCTTCAGTGATTTTTACCCCACACTGCAGCTCACCCATCCTCACACCGACTGTACCGATCTGCTGCCTGGAAAAGGTCTCACAAGGAAAAGGAGTGGCTGCAAAGATCTCACTGATCTGTCATCAAAATACATTCTAACCCAAATGAGGCCAAGGAGTCCTCAGAACTGAAGAATAAAACAAGACTTTTAGGGAGCATCTCTCTCCCACTGAAAGCTCTTCCACAGGCAAGAAACATTTGATATTTGCTTACTGGAGGTGTTTAGGCTGGTACTTTTTATTTTTATTTTATTTTATTTTTATGCTGAAAAACACCATTAGGAAAATGTTCCCTGAAAAAATTTGGACTCGCCGATGCGCTGTTGGAAATGATTTCATTTTTTCAAACCAGGGCGCCTGGCTTCCATCACTTAATTCCTCCAGAAAATGGGGCGAGTAAAAGTACTCACCACAGATGGTGATTGTGCCTGCAGCAAGAGAGATGAAAGTATCAATTAATTGCTTTGATACAGGGGCAATATCACCCTGAAATGTCCTACCCTCCCCCCTCTTCAAATGCAGTCTTAGGACTGTACTGGTATCAAATCCTGTGGTGATGAGGGGCTGAAAGGGCTCTGGAGTAGAAAAATAAACTGCTAAGGAACTGAGGACAAAAGGCCCCACAAAGTGCTCTGTTGGCCTTGCAAAAAATATCTCCCACACACTGAAATGGTGACAGCCCCTAAAGCAATGGCAGTGGCGGCAGCACCCACACATGGGCACCTTCCTCCCGGCTGTGCCCAGGATGCTGAACAAGACCTGGGTTCTGCTAACTAGTGAGGTCTGCCTTTGATCCAGCCTGGGCAAAGGAACGGCAGTGTTCCCTTCCCAGCCTGCTGGGAGATCTCCCAGCAGGTTCTGCATTCATTGTTTCCTAAGAAAATGAGGTTTTACACGATTGAACCGCTTCTGTATCTCTGGCTACTCTTCTCTCCCAGCTCTCAGCTCTCTGAGCCAGTCTCTGCCCCTCTGACAAGAGCTCGGTGACATGAATTCCACAAGTTGCTCAAAAACAGATGGCTGGGGAGAGGCGAGATTGAGGAAGAGGCTTCAGCACAAGCCCCACTATTATTAGAGACCAGAGACTAAACAGGGAGAGTTATCACAGACACTCCCAACAGCGGGTACAATTTCAGAGCTGGTTGTTTTCTTCATGGCACCAGCAGATCCTCCAAGACATTATCACACAGTTGGGCTTTCCTGGGAGCTACCTGCCAAACAGAAGTTCACACATGCATGGGTGCTGCTTCCCACCTCCACAACCTCCAGGACCACACAAGGAAAGCTGGCCCGGAGACCTCCTCACATTGCTTCCCCTCCTCCTTGCTCCCATAGCTCCCAACCGAGCGGGGAGCCTCAACCCATTTCTCTGCATCCTCACTGCTTTTCTCCTCCCGCTCCCAACTGGACTCCACCAATTTGCATTTCCCATATGGAGCAGCAAGAGCTTTGCTATTCAAGGAAGCCCGTAAACAACTCGCTGCCGAGGGTTCAAAAATAACTACGCTGCACAGAGCTGCATCACCCAGCGATAGCGAGGGGCTGGGAGAGAAGCATGAAGGAAAAAAAAGGAGTTATGGTGTTTCTGGTTTGGTTTGGGGTTTGTTTTTTTTTAATGTGAGCCAAGAGGAGATGCACTAATTAGATTTCTGAAGTGTCAGAGTCAGCCATTTCAGCTGGGACAGAGCAAAGCAGCCACTGTGGTTTTGACAGCCACATGGAATCGCAATGCATCGGGAAGCCATCAAATATTCAACAGCCAGAGAAGATTCCAGTAAAGACATTTGCTTTGGCTCTTTTGAAAATGAAGAGGGGTGCGGGGGGAGGAAGAAAAGCTGGGTATAGCACTAATTATTCCCCAGTACCTAATTAGTTCCTTGAATTTCAAGTATGGATTCAGCTCAGCGAGTCTATTGTGCTATTAATACTTCCCTGGCGTGATATAGTTAAAAATACTCCCACCCTTTCAAGACAAAATGTAGCTTGGAAGTGTCGAGATGGGAGGAGCTCAGGGCTGGAAATCCTCTTAAAGGAATATGACTTCCCTGATGTCAAATAAACAATACGAAAGAGCTGGTAACAGCCCCCAGACCGAGCCAGTTCCCACTAAGAGCAAACAGGAAAACAACGCTGGGTGCAGAGCTCTCGGGCCGCTTGTTATTAAAGCTGCTTCACTGACAAAATCTCTGCCGTGCAGCCAAATGGGAACAGGTTTTACTTATTTTTCACGCAGATCTGCCGCCCCGGGGAGCGAGTGCCTTGGCTTGGCCGTTTCTCAAGCACTTGGCTGCTTTCAGACGGACAGCGCAAGGCTGAACTCCCGTCGAAAGGCAGGATTTGAAGCGTGTCCCCTCCTTCCATCCAGCCCTGCGCTCAGGTACCGCAGCAGATCCTCCCGGTGCTACGGCCGCGGGGAATATTTCCGTGGCGATATCTGTAGGTGCTGCTTATGGGCGAGATCTGTCTGTCAGACACCACGAGATGAGCAAAACGCGCCTCTTCCCGTAGGATTTGGGAGCCAAGGAAACAAATCAGGGGTGGGGTGGGGTAGGTTACAGCACCTTTCAACTTCAGTCCAAGGAGGGGGTCCAGATGGGTGCTTTCACACTTCAGATCCTCTCAGGACAATAAGCAGTTCCCCTCACATCTCCATCAACAATTCTGCATCAAAATGGGTTAATTCCTGCTCAGTCCTGCTGACTCTTCATCCACTGCCTGTAATTGCTTAGCAATACCAGTGTGGAAACAATACCTGCACTTAACGTTTGCTCAGTGTTGTCTGATCCCTTTTTTCCCCCTGCTAACCTGAGTTCATAATAAATCAATATATATATTAAAAGATAAAAGACCAGACACATCCACTGCAGCTGTGAGAGCAGGCAAACAAAGCCAGCCTTTCTAGAGGAAAACCACAGCTCTCTGTCTTTTATGGAATAAACCAGCAAACTGCTGCCTTATGCTAAAACCAAGACCTAGAGAGATGCCCTCATGTTGCAATTACCAATTTAAGGGCATTTTAATTAAAAAAAAAAAACAAACCTCCCCCTCCCCAGTCCAGGCTTTGCATGATGAATGTGGTTAGAGAGCTGCTATCGACGTGAGGAGATGAAGGCAGCCTGAAGCTGGTGGGCTGGGGGAGTTCGGTGCCATCGTGTCACTCAGGGAGGGGTGCTGACAGTCTCAGCACCTCCCTGCACCATGGTCTGCGGTGAAGACATCAGTGAAAGGGTTAAAAAGGAGGCTGTGGGACATTTGGGGTCCCCGCCTCATGCAGCTCCCCACTCTCGCCCACCACCACACTCGGGTGCGAAGCAGGAGCTGGTATCCACGGGGCTGCACTCAGCCAGTCCTTCCTAAAAGGGGGGGAGATCTGAATATTAACAACAAAAAAAAATCCTTCAGAGGGGTTTCAAGGGGTTTTTCGGGGTAGCCTGAAACTAGAGAGAGACCTCACACAGCTTCTTCTGTCCTCCAGAACCTCAGTTTCCCTTCTCAGTCCCCTTTTTCCCCTATTTATTCACGATTCATCTTTAGAGTCAGCAAGAGACCACTCCAGGCTGAAACGGGGCTTCTCTTGCAGAGTGAAAACAGCCAAACCCCCAGTTTCTCCCTCAAAATACCCTCGCTGCTGCTGGCTGAGAGAACAGGAGCCCTCTTGGCCCGCAGCACTGCATTTCAAAGGCCAGGGAACTCAGCAAACATCGTGCCCTCAGCCCAGCCCTGCGGCATCGCACCTCGAAGGCAGCACACACGTGCCCAAGGTTCTGCTCACCCGGCAGAGCCCTGGCCCTGTCCTGTGACCCAGTGCAGGAGGAGCTGGTGCCTGGGAAGATGACGAAGTTGAGCTGAATCCCTCGTGATTGTGACCCTCAGGGGTTTTCAGCCCAAGGCAGCCTGGAAGCTGAGATGATAACAATCCACTTTGCAGATTAAGAAACTCTGATTTTATTTTTCTTTTCATCGGAACTTCACCCAGAACAAAGTTTTGATTTGCCAAGAGAAAAATCCACACAAAAACCAAGCATATACTCACCAGTCAAAGGATTCTAAGGAACTCTGCTCGGGAGGGTGCTGCCTGGGTTTGGGTTAGGAGCAGAGTCAGCCCCGCGCCTGCGTCCGCGCTGCTCTTCGGGGCTGGTATCGCAGCCCACGGCTGGACACTGAGCTCCTCTACCAGAGCTCGTGTGGTTCTCCCCGTGCACACCGGGCTCAGCTTGCAGGGCTGTGGACCTTCATAAGCTGTTGTGAATCCGGGCCTTAGCATTTTCCTTAAACAACAACAACACAAAAAAAGCCCTACGACAGTGTTACGGTAATTACAAGGAGGCTTTAACACATGTCTCAATTTGCATTAATTAAATCGTCAGGGAAGCTTCAATTGAGTAAATGAGGGTTGGGGGTTTTTTGTCAGCGGCAGCAAATGCGACAGGCTGGAGCTGGTGACTCCAGATTGCTGTTTGCATGTGCAGTGGGATGGGGAGGGATCTGCTGCTGGAAGGGGCTTCCCAGGAGGGAGGGAGCCGCAGGCAGGACAAGCTGGGGGTGGGGAGGATGAGAAGAAGACTCTCAGCTCGAAGGTACTGAGCTCCAAGCCGGGTCTGTGCTGACACTCTTGAATTCAGCCTGGGAGGTGAAAAGCGCTGAAGCCGAAGCCGGTCGGAGAGAGGAGGTTGCTCTGTGGAGATAAGCCATGGGTAAGAGGAATGTCTCCATTCAGACCCCAGCCATGCTGCAAGCACAGCCGTGAGGGGAATATAAATGGGCAGCAAGGGGGGTTTGTTTTGTTTTTAAAGCCACGGGTGTGAATATTAAAGCAGGTCAGCCCCATTGATGGGCTTGGCTGGGAGTGAACCCTTTCTCATACCCAACCCTCCAGGGCAGCCTGGGCTGCCAACCTGCAGGTGGGTGCCCTGGGTACCAACCCCACTGGCGTAAGGGAGTTGAGGGTCTCTGAGAAGCAAAATCCCTCTGTGGATAAATCACGAGGGATTTATAGCTATAAACCCCAGCCAGTTCACACTCAAACCTCTGCGTTGTAAGGATGCAGCAACCAAGAGCCAATGCCGGTGGCAGATCACGTACCAGACTGATCCTTAACTCCTGCTTTTTGTCAGAAAACCTTTCAGCATGGCACAGAAAAGCCTGGAGCAGCCCAGGCCACCCCAGAGACTGGGGAGCTCTCCCCTCCAGTTGCTGACCCAGGCTGGTGGCCAGGAATGATTCTCCATCCCTGCTTACGGCTGGGAAGTGCTGGCCCTGGCAGAGCTGTCCCAGCCTCCTTCTGGATGTTCTCTCAGCCCCCCAAGAGCAATCCAGGCAAACTGGGATGTGAGGAAAACACCTTCCTCACATGCTATGCCGGGGATTTGTGCTACATCTTTCATGCACACTGCCTCTGGCCTCGAGGCTGGAGCATGGAATGAGGATCCAGAGGAAAGTGATGCTTGCAAGGGGAGTGTGATTGAAGAGATGGCTCCGGGCTGGATTTTAAAGCAGAGGCAGCGAGTCAGTCAAGTAGGAAAGTGCTTACAGAGGGCTCCTGCACCACCACAGTCCACAGACAGCAAAGAGGGCTCGATGGAGCGCAGAAAGGTGCCTGCCCTCCCCCTCCTTGGACTTTTTTTGGAGCCTACTCTTTCTTCTAGAGAGGTTTTCCTCCAGAGGCACAAAGATGAAGGGGAACATGGTCCTGGGCTCAGAGACTGGCTCTGGAGCTGGGAGCAAAGGGATGCAGGGCCAGGCAGAAAGACACCTGCCCGTGTCCCCGCTCTCCCAACCCTTCAGGCACTGGGGATGGGGGTAAATGGCTTTCTGTGAACCAAAGGGTTAACGAATGTCAGTCACCCTCCTGAAAGCCTTTACATAAGAGTCTTGCAGAATTTATAGCCTGCCTCAGCTGTGCCGTGTGGCCAGAGCTGCTCCCCTGTCACTGCCAGCGCAGCTCCCCGGCCGTGCTAATTCAGGGAGGAAAATGGGATTTGATTTCTGCACCAGTCACTGTCTCTCACTGTTAAAATGGGACCTGACGGGCTCTGTTCTTCCTCCCCCCCGGCTCACCCACACGATTCATCAAATATGTCGACCCTGAATATCCCCCACCCACCCTCAGCATCTCAGCAGAGCAGTCCTGAGGCTCTCAGGGGTAGAAATAGTGGTTTAGGTGGAAAATTATTTAAAAAATGAATTTAAAAATAATAATCATGAAGCCTCAAAAGCACCGGAGTCTTGTGGTGCTGTTCACATCAGTCCTTTGTGTCACCAGAGGGTGGGGGGGACATTGAGGGATGTCCCCTCTGCAGCTGCTCAGGCTCTGCCTCCCCCCAGGGCCTTTGCTGAGCACCCTCAGCTCTGGGAGCCAGCAGGGAGGTGACAATGTGGCCATCACGGTGACACAAACAACCTGGGCACTGGAGGAGTGAGCTGATGCTTTTCCATTCCCCCTCTTCCCCTGGGAGAAGGGCTTTGCTGGCACCTGCGTCACCCGTTGTCACCGGGTGAGGAATAGCACGTGTCACCAAAACCACCCCTCTCCTCCCACCTCTGCTGTCCCTGCTCGGCCCTGGGTGCTGCCGCCTGCAGTGGCAGGAGGTGAGGCAAAGCCAGGGCCCCGCTGCCGTCGCCCAGCACATCCCCCAGCCGCTGGCAGTGGGGGTGATGCAGCAGCAGATGGTGTGGCAGGAGCCCAGCCGCTCCCTGCAGCTGCCGAGGCAGCAGGGCCCAGGTCGCTGCCACCTCTCCTACCTCAGAGCCAGCGAGGACCCTGGGGAGGGTCTGCCGGGTAAATCCGTGCAGCTCGGCCAGCTTCAGTCCTTCCTCGGGTGCCTTATTCCCACCACCAGCATCTGCCTGTTTGCAGCAGCGTTGTTCTTCATGCTGCAAAACCAGGCGGGGCCGTTTTCCTCCCATCCATCCCCAGGGCCGATCTCAGTCCCCGTTTCACAACCCTGCACCCCTGGGGTGCTCACAGATCCTTCCAGTCAGTCCCTTCTTTAAAACCATCCTCTTTCTCTTTTATTTTCCCCCAGATTTGAGGCGTGCTGGCAGCAATCTGGCCGGCTTTCCAGGATGCCCAGAAGATTTTCATTGCCTTTGTGCTTGGAGCCCTGGAGCTGCATCTCTTTGCGCTGGTTCTTTCAGTCTTGGCTGAACCACCCCCAGCCCATGGGGAAACTCCCCCCTGCCACCAGATCCAGCCAAGCCCAGTGCAGGATCGATGCCCACCTACCCTCTGCATGCAAGAAAGGTGTCACCTTGGGGCCAAGTGACAGCCAACTCGGTCTTTGTCCCCAGGGATTTTATTCCCATAGCCCCACAAGCCCTCACTTCAGGCAGTGCTTGAGCAGGGAGGGCTCTCCTGGCATGTTCGCAGAGCACAGACATCCTATGAGCATGGTCCACAGGTCCTGCTCTCTTCATGGGTCCTCCTGTCCCTGTTGGCTCCTGCATGGTTCATTTTGGACAAGAATCAGTCGCTTTCTTGGTTCCTGGCTCCAGACAACAACCTTGGAGCAGGCTACAGGTTGGAGCAGCAAAATGGTGCTTCTGGACCAACCAAGTCTCCACCCCACAGGTTTGGGGCCGGATCCTCCACCCCCAATCGTCTCCAAAACTGCAGCACTCAGACCTGAGGGGCTTTCCCTGAATTACAGCGAACATAAAAGCAACTGAGAGGTGGCACCACAGCAGCTCCCGCGGGGATGCAGTGAATTTATTGGAGTGGTGAATTTATTGGAGTGGTGAATTTATTGGAGTGATCTTTTCTGTTTGTTTGGTTGGTTTGTTTTGTCGGTTGTAATTCAGTTAATCCAATAGCCCAGACAGACAGAGATGAGCACAAGACCTGCCTGCTGTTTAAACACCTTCCCCCAAGGTGACAAGTGACAAAATACTCAAAACAAGCCCTCTCTCCACTCCCCCCTGCTCCCTCTAACGCAGAAGATGCTCTAACTGAGGTGGACCTGATAAGTATTTCCCTCTTTATCATTTATTTCTCATTTTCCCTCAACATTGATGCTCAGGGGTTTATTTATAGGAAGTGTTCCCCTGGTTGGTGCAACGTGCACACACAAAAATAAGACGCTGGGAGGTGACGTAAGACTGTCGAAAGCACCTCCAGCAGCTGTTTCCAAGAGAGATTCATTCTTACAATGAATCTTGACTCAAACTTGTGCTTTTAAAGGAGGCAGAAATGAGCAGCAGGGTGTGGGGGGTGCTCAGCAGGAAACCTGCCCGCTCCCCAGCAAGCAGCTGCCCGGCATAATCCTGGAGAGATGAAAATCAGACCGTGAGCAAAACCAGCAGCAAGTCCCGAGCCCCTCCAGCCTGTGGCCCGGGGCTGGGCAGAAAACAGCTCTGTCCGGGGTGTAGGTGACAGAAAGTACCAGAGGATGGTGCTCTGTAGGGCTCTATACAGCTCTGCGGGGCTCTCTGGGGCTCTGTGGAGATCCGTAGGGCTCTGCAGGGTTCTGTGGGGCTCCGTGGGGCTCTGAAGAGCTCTGTAGGACTCACTGGGGCTCTCAGTCGGGCTTGGGAGGATTCTGTAAGGCTCTGTAGGGGTCTGCCAGGCTCTCCCATCCTCTGCAGGGTTCTTCTGGGCTCTTCAGGGCTCTGCCAATCTCTGCCGGACGCTGACAGGCTCTGCAGGGCTCTCCTGGGCTCTGCGGACCTCTGCTGGTCCGTGCCGGGCTGTGCCGGGCTGTGCCGCGCTCCCCGCACGGCTGCTGGAGACTCCGGCTGTTTGCAGAGAGCACCTTTGTCCGGGGTTGGTGCCTCTGACCCCTCTTCCCTTCTCCCCCCCGAGCCAGGATTTTGGCTTCCCCGGAGGCACCGGCCCCTGTCCTCGGATCCCCGCAGCCTGGCTGGCCCTGTCTTTGTCACCATGCCCGGGCAGCAGGACAGAGCTGGCGTGTGACAGCACCAAACCCAGCGTCGGGACAGGAAGACGAGGACAGAGGTGGTGGCTTCTCCCTCCTCTTTGTCACGCTTTGTTTGTCCCCTCAGGTGACTGCGAGGCCAGAGTCGTCTCTGGGGAAGACACTGAGGGGTGGGGACAAGGGTGGAGACCTGTCCCCAGCTCCACCAGCATAACCTGGCTAGGTCAGGATCCTGCCAGCCTAGGACCACTGAATCTGACCTCAGTGGACACAGCCGCCAGCATGGGGACAGCGACGGGTCCCCCGCAGGACCCCGACCCCGGGGGACACTACCAGTTCCGCATCATCGTGCTGGGGGACACGGCGGTGGGGAAGTCGTCGCTGCTGCGCTGCTTTGTCGAGGGTCCGGGATTGGGGAGCACGGGGGTGGCCACCCCCGGCCCCACCGTCGGCGTGGAGTTCTACAGCCGCACCGTCCCGCTGCTGCCTGCCGGCAAGGCCAAGCTGCAGCTCTGGGACACAGCCGGCCAGGAGCGGTTCAGGTGAGGTGGGGACAAAGGACACGGCCCCCAGGTGGGACCCCAGCACCCAACCACCTCATCCGCCCCGTGGAGCGGGTGTAAAGTCCCTGGCTGGGCATGTGGGGACAGGCAGCGATAGTTCACTGGGAAGGTGACACTTTAGGGGCTGGTGGAACCTTGTGCTGAGCTTGCAGCAAAGCTGTAGATGGCCCTGGGGTGCTGGCCCTGGGGTGCTGGCCCTGGGGTGCTGGCCCTGGGGTGCTGGTGGGCTGCGGCTGGGTGGTTTCCCTCCTGATTGCATCAAGCTGGAGCCAGGAGCTCCTGGGAGCATGAACGAGGCTCAAATGGGGCACAAAGGGCTGAAAATCAGGGGCTGTGGCTGGAGCGGGGAGTGCCGTGCTGCCCACATCCTTGGGAGCCTTTTGGGGGCCCCGCAGCGTTGGTCTGGGGGTTCCCCAATTCTGTCCAGTGCTTGGCCTCATTGGCACCCACCCGTGGGCCCCACTGCACTCCAGGCTGGAGGCGGGCGGGGGGATGGATGGATCCTGGACCCTCTGCAAAACCCACAGGTCTCCTCTGGACCCCCCAGTCTGGGGGTGCTGAACAGAAGAAGGGGGTGAAAATGGTCCAGGCAGATCTCCCGCTCTCGGATGGGACTCAGAACTCCCCCAAGCCCCCATCCCAAGGAAGTAGGTGTGTGTGGGGGGCTGCCGGGGTGGCCCACAAACCCCCCCCCCTTCGCTGTACCCAGGTCCATCACTAGGTCCTTCTACCGGAGCGCGGCGGGGGTGCTGCTGGTGTTCGACCTCACCAACCGGGCATCCTTCGAGCACGTCCCCGAGTGGTACCGTGAAGCGGCTGGGGACTGCCCCCCCCCCACCTTTGTCCTGGTGGGCCACAAGTGTGACCTGGTGGGCGAGCGCGCCGTGTCGGCAGAGGAGGCCGGGCACCTGGCCACCACCCTGGGCATGGCCTTTGTCGAGACCTCGGCCCGCAGCAACCTCAACGTGGAGCTGGCCTTCCAGATGCTGGCGAGGGGCATCCAGCGGGCGATGGAGGACCAAGGGGGTCTCGCCCCTCACCGGGGCTGTGATGGCATCAGGCTCATCCCCAGCCAAAGCCGCTGCCGGGCCCTGGCGCGGGGGGAGCCCCAGGAGCGCTGCCAGTGCTGACAGGGACCCTCCACCCATGGGGGTGTTTCTGTCCCCACCCAGCACCCCACAGTCCTCGGGTGGTGTGTGGGGCTACGGCCCCACCTGGGCTTGGGTTTATTTCAAGCTGGAATGTGGGGGCTCTGAAAAACTACTACCCCCCTTCGGGAGTGTTTTTAATAAACCTGAAGCTTTTCCACACCAACTAAAGGCTGGGCCAAGTGCCAGACCCCTGGCAGGGACACTGTCGTGTTCAACCCAACCTGAGAAACCCAACAGACATGGGTGATAACACCCCCTTCCCACGTCTTCACGTGGCCGTGTCACTTGACAGGCCTCCTGTCCCTGGGAAAAATGGAACCAGGCACCCCCTGAGCACTTCCAGCTGTTTGGAGCCAAAATAAAGGGAGCAAAAAGGCTCCCAAGGGGCCACCCAGCACCCATGGCGGGGCAGGAACGCCTCCTGGGTGGAGGAGCAGAGGCGCCCGGCGCTGCCTGCCCGTACACGCTCCCGGTGCGGGGGCGGTGGGTCCTGGCAGACGTCGGAGGTGCCGATGGAGCCGCGGTGGCAGTACCAGTTCCGGGTGATCATGCTGGGGGACTCGACGGTGGGGAAGTCCTCGTTGCTGCGGCGTTACACCGAGGGTGTTTTCCTGGACGCCGTCAACCAGACAGTGGGGGTGGATTTCTACGTCCAGTTCGTGGAGCTGGAGCCGGGGCTGCGGGTGAAGCTGCAGTTCTGGGACACAGCCGGGCAGGAGCGGTTCAGGTGGGTCTGGCTTTGGCCATGGTGTGGGGAGGGGTGATGGAGCCGGGTGTCCTCCTGGATTTGAGGTGCTGGTGGGATGTTGTGATCCCAGCCCTGGGAAGGGCCTGGATACAGCTGTGTTCCCACCACCTCCATGCTGAAGGGAGCTCTGTGGGTGAGGAACCATGATGCCCAGCACTGGGCAGGTTGCAGGAGCCTGGATGAGCCAAAGACAAGGGTGTGCCCAGGGAAAGGAGCCCTTGAGGTTACCTTGTGAGCTCTGCCTCCAGCTCCTAAAGGGGTACAGGACCCCCCCACAAAGCATTCCTCTGTCACAGTAGCTACAGAGAGGGCTGGAAGAAGAGGTTGAGAGCCCACTGGGAGCTGGCCAAAGCAGGGGATGTGGCTACAGGGGGGTGGGAAAATGGCAGACCTGTGGCTGCAGGGGATGGGAGACCTCCAGAGAAATGGCTGCAGGGGATGGGGGAGCTCCAGGACCAGCTGCAGCAGGGCATGGGAGAGCTCAGGGGCTGTGGTGACTGCAGGGGGTGGATGAGCTTTGGTGGCTGAGCAGGGACAGAGCTGCCTGGAGCACTTGCTGACACAGCCCGAGGGCCCAGTGTCCTCACTCCTGCAGTGGCTTGCCAGCGATGTGCCGATTGCTGGGAGCAGGATGATTCAAAGATCAGCTTCCAAGCCCCCCTTGCTTTCTAGCACTCCTCACCGAAGTGCAAGGCTAGGTGCAGCTGGGCAAGGATTCCGAGGAAAACTCAAGAACAGGGTAGTGTTATGAAGCAGGTATTCTTTATTTGCAGCTCTGAACACACAGGGGATCACTCCTCCAAATGTGTGTCCCACCTGCAGTTGACCAGGACACAATGTAAACATGACTATGCATTAGATTTCTGAAAATTCAGTTACATATTCATTAGTTTTCCAAGAAATTATTACCATATGTGTCCGCCCAGCGTCCGCCTAGTCCCACATGGGCTCTGTTAGGGTCTTCGGGTGGTCTGCCCCATTTCTGCTGACAAACCTGCAGAACCAGTTTTAACAGGTCTCCTGCTGTGTCGACATCACCGCCTTTGTTTTGGTCAAAGACCCTTACCTGCTGCTCCCTAAAGAACAAGCAAGCTTGCAAAACAAGTGCTGCTAAGTCATTTATCAGGGCTTTGGACAATAATTAGTTTAGGTTAGTGTCTGAAGCTGACAGAGACAAGATTAGGAAGGTTTCTTTACCAAGGAGGTGACCGGGCCTGCCCAGCAGCACAGGGGAGTCCCAAGAACCACTCACCCCATTGCTCTTTGCGCCCCAGGTCCGTGACTCGCTCCTATTACCGCAACTCGGCCGGGGGGATGCTGCTTTTTGACCTCACCAACCGCGCATCCTTCGAGAGCATCCGGCAGTGGCACCGGGAGGTGACGGACACGATCCAACCCTTCCGCATCGTCTTCTTGCTGGTGGGGCACAAGAGCGACCTGGCAGGGCAGCGGCGGGTGGGCAGGAAGGAGGCGGAGAAGCTGGCAGCCTCGCTGGGGGTGCAGTACGTCGAGACCTCGGCCAAGGACGCCAGTAACGTGGTCCAGGCTTTCCAGATGCTGACCTTGGCCATCTACCAGGCGCTGCAGACGGGGCGGCTGGCACCCACCGAGGCGTGGGACGGAGTGAAGAGCAGCGTCCCGCTGCCGGTGCCGCTCAAGGCTCAGGTGCCAGAGAAAGAAGAGAAGCGGAAGAGATGCTCGTGCTAGAGCTGGGGACACTGGGACACGCTGGGCTTGGCCCGTCACAAAGTGCAAGGAGGTGAGGTGGAGATGGAGCAGCTGGGGTGGGCAGGAGCAGCGAGGGGCTGCGAGGGAGCATTAAACAATCCCCCCACCACGTTCCCCCCTCTGCCTGCCTGTGTTTTCCTGGGGAAGGGGAAGCGGCCGGCGCAGAAGCTGCTGGTGGGAAGGGTGAATTCCCAGGTGGGATGGAAATTCCCAGGTGGGATTGCCCTAGGTAGAGATGTCCCTACTTGCGTAGGGAGGTTGGACCAGATGATCTCTAGAGGTCCCTTCCAGCCTAAAACATTCTATGATTCTATGGGGCAGTGGCTGCAGAGAGGTGGGTGTCATCCCTGCTGCCCTCTTCTTTCTCTGAGCCCCTTTCTGTCCCTGTCCCCCAGAGAGGACCCACAGCTCGTCCCAGCAGCCCAGGTCCCCCAGCCGATCAGTGTTGATCTGAAACCCTTTTTACTACTGGCCCCTTCCACTCAGATCTGGTCTCCTCCACACTCAGGAGGGTTTGAAGAGCAGGTCCTCCTGGGCACACTGAGCTGGAGCAGCCAGGGAAAAACTCCAGGTCCCTGTGGCAGCAGCCGAGTCTGGCTGCAGTGCAGGAACAGCTTCTGTGCACCCCAGCACCCGTTAGACTGGTGTTCATGGCACTCCCCAGGCTCCTTAGCAGCCCGTACTGGTTTCTGCATAATTTCAGCACAGGCAGCTTTCAAGAGTCCCAGCAGCAAGATGAGCAGGGGGAACGGGACTGTTCCTGCCCACGGGTGCCCATGAGCCTTCCTGTTGAGCAGGGTTTGCTGAGGAGGGAGCTGGGATTACCTTGGCCTTCTGTCCTCAGTGCTCAACTCCTAATAGAATCGTGGAATTGTTTGGGTGGGAGGAGACCTCTGAGGTCTTTGAGTCCACCTGTTCCCCCAGCACTGCCAGGGCACCACTGACCCCTGGCCCTCAGCACCACAGCTCCACAGGGGGCTTGGAAACCCCT
>JANHGN010016137.1:0-11027 GCA_024605025.1 Megaceryle maxima
CAGGAGCATGAGAACTTTAGTTTATCCAATGCAATTACCTGAATTGCTAGATTTTCAACCTTCTGTTAGACATTTTTTCTCCTTCTCTCACCTCTCAGAGGGCATAAACTTAACCTACCTTGTCAAGTCAATTCTGAGACACAGCATCAATAGAATCTACTAGTGTTTCACATGAGCAGTGATGAGGAGATATCTATCTTTAGAACATTAATGCTACTGAATAAAGCTATCCTGACAGCTTTCAGCTTTCAAATCCTCCCTCTAGTCACACAGTAAACAGGCAAAATGCATGACAAGCAATGAAGTGACTCACCCGTTGTAGAAGCCTACCAAAGGGTTTACAGAGGTAATCTCTTTATCATCCTCGATATTTGATATCTTTGCTAAAATTCCTGATTAATCTTAGGGGTTTTTTTAAGAGTATGGGCACCTGCACTGTAAGAACTTGGTTAAGATTTTGTATACACTGTTCAGTCTGAGTATCATATTAGCTTTCAGTAATCACAAGAGTGGTAACATTCAGTCACTATCTAGCTTGTTTGGACTTAAAGCAGTGAAGTGAGAAATCCAGTTAGCAATCAAGAACAGAAAACAGGAGAAACCTTTTTCAAAAACATTAATAGTTGCTGCAGTGACCTTCCTCCTTGTCTGCATTCACATACTTGCATTAGTAGAAAGACAACTAGGATCATAAATTGAATTCACTTTGGCCAAGACTGGCAGTTGTCTTTGGACATTACATAGCAATCCTTTCAAAGGCATTATTATATCAATTAATCTCAAACTCTTCAATGGTATGAGACCCAGCTTCTTCTCCCTCCTCCAAGTAACAGGAGAGAGATGAAAGCAAAACCCTGGTGGCAGAACCACCTTTATTCAATATTTTGCAGTTCTTGCTGTGCAGAGAAGGAGATGCTGTGAAGGTCAGTCAGCAGCTTGGAACAGAACTGCAACTACAACTCTTTAGCCAGTTGGTGAGGATTCCTGCCTCTCCTGCACCTGAGGAGTTTGCCTGGCAGTTATACAAGTTATTCATATTATGCACTGCAAGAAATATTTCAGCCTTAATTCTTGCGCACCGTGTATAAGTGAAATACACATAGTATATTAATATAAGCAACACACTGTTTATAAATCATGGACATGAGAGGAGACAATAAAGCAAGTATGATCTGCTACTACAGAGAGAACTCTGCAGATACAGGAGGAACAAAAGGCTTGGTTGAGCATCACAGTTGTGAAGAGTGGTAACTGATGATACCTTTTCATAAGTTCACCACCTGTTAAGGCTGTAAAAATCAGTGAAACCTAGAAAGACACTCTGTAGGAGGAACAAAAACCTCGGTGACTAGTGACTGTAATATACTGAATACAGATAATAAATAGTGGTGAAGGAATACTTGTTTGTGAACTAGCAAATTATTTAATCAGGGTCCCAAGGAGTAAGTTTTTTTCTGGTTTGATAACTACTCCTAAGTTTGTATCCCCATATCTTCAATTGTTATTGTTAGTTGACAAAGAGACCCATTTTGCTGAGCAGGAAGACAAAGGGAGGCTTTAGGACATCATTAATCAAGAACTAAGGAGGTGCAATGATACACATGCTCATAGTGGTAGTGCCTCCTGTTATTCCTGCAAGGACGATACATTAAATATAGCATGTCTAATTTTGGCAACAGCAGATAAATTGTAACAAATACCTAGACTTGGTTATAAATACCACACTTCTACAAAATCTACTTAAATTACAGGGTAAGATAGCAAAAGCAGAATGTGATAGCACCTGGTTCTTATTTTTTATGTTTAATACAAAAAGCAAGATCAGAATTTCTCCTGACTTTTGAAGAAAGTGTTTTGAGATGTAGCTAATTAAAAGATACATGCAAAATAGACTGAATGATTTTCTATACAGAAACATGAAATGAAGAAAATCTGAAGTAACTGCGGGAATTAATTGAAACTATTTATTTAAATATCATTAAACTGTTGAGTAGAAGTTGATATTCAGAACTAAAGCAGCTTTAACTTGTTTTATCTTAATTTACTTCTCAAGCACATTGTGGCTGCTTCAATCCCGAATACACATATCTGTAATCTTAATCTGATTTGAGTAATCCACTTTAACAATTAATTCAGATATATTCACTTAGGTATTCATGTCTCCAGATTAACTGAAAAAAAAAGGAATGCAGACTGGTGAATGCCTTTTAGCTGAACAACCAACCTTTGTTATTATTATTACGAAAGAGATAAAAATTATCAGGTGAGATCAGTGTATAGTTTACAGTGTATGCATTTTCTACATTTCCAAGAATCCAGTGATAGTTATGAGTCTGAAGTCTCCTCTGTCAAAATGCCCTAATTTTAACACTGCAGTGTTGTTTTATCTCCCCGGGCAAACATTTAACTGCCTATCATTACCCATACTGATATTTTACCTATATCATCATATCTATAGCACAAGTGAGAATTTGAGGAAAAAAAAAAATATCTTAAGAGATCCATCCACAGTTAAGCTATACATAGTGACTTAATTAGGGACAGAATGTACATTCATTCCTGTTCCTAACTTTTACTAACAGGATTAAGGCTTCCTATAGCAATGTATGAACTGCATTACAGAATGAAATTACTCCACAGACTTTAGAATTTCATTACCAACATTCTGTCTTAGGCCTGGACAAACTCTGGCTATTTAGTCAGTAGTTACTACTGAAGAGGAAGGAGAAATAAAATACCATTACACCATTAGAGACATCACTGCAGTGTGGCCATATTTGACTGTGCTTTTTAAACATTAAGTGGAAGTAGTCTCCCATCAATGCAAGATCAGTTATTTCAGAAAGGTGCCCAACATGGCAGGGAACAGTGGACTTTATTTATAATCTGTAAGAGATACAGGCTATGAAACAAGAAAGATCTATCCACAGGTCATCATGTACTTTAGAAACTCCGGTCACAGACCTGGATCGTACCGTGTTAAAGATCTGATAGAGACACAAAAACATCTCAGTGCACCTGATTCTTATCAGTCACTTCAGCCTAGAAAGACTGCAAGGTTTGTACCCAAACTGCAGAGAACACTGGAAAGGCACCGTTGTTAAAATGTATTTGTCTTTGCAGAAAGCTGCAGATACTCAAGAAAAAAATCAAAGGCCTCCAAACTCCTAGCATTAAGGAGATAACAAGAAATCAAGATTATAGCCAGGATTTCAGATTTGATGGAAACTTAACCAATGCTGACAAATTTTACTCTAGTTTTGTACTATACTAGGTAATATACTTCCTGGTGTGAAATACTTTGTTGAAAGTTGTGAATTAAATAATTTAGACATCCATCCTATTGTCTCTCATCCTTATCCCCTGCTAAATTAGGAAAAGAGGAAAATTAGGCAAAGAGTAAGTGACCTGCCCCTATTCAGTTACCCTAAAAATTAGGAGTATTTAAGGCATGTTTATGTGGGGAGAAGAAACTTCATTGCTGCAATTTCATAAGGCACCATTGCTCCCCATAGACATTTGTCTTTTGTAATTCCTTCACTGAAAAAGCTATTTGTTAATAGCTGCTAAAAGTAAACATTAATAAGAATAATAATGACTGATAAAATACTTATAAAAAACAACTTATATTTTGGAGATTAAAAAAAAATCCCTGAAATAACTTAGGGTATTTGAGCAAGAATCTGAAGAGGTGTTCCTCTGAAGTCATATAAGACACAAGGAAACTGTATCAAGTGCAAAAGGAGAGTAAATTCCTCTTTTGCCCCACATGCTGACACCTTCAAGTCAGGAGTGGCTCCACACCACAGAGATGAAATTCAAATCAAAGCAGTTGCTAAGATCTCCACTTCTGAAATCCAATCACAACAGGAACTTACTTCATGCACCAGAATAAAAGTCTCCGTAAGAGTTTTTCTTCTATTTCTAAGCAAACATTTGGAGCGAGGTAAGAATCTGCAGTCTCAATTTTCAGATAGGTCAGTGTTGCCTCGTCCTCTTGAGAAAAATCTCATGCATATAGTCCCAAAATCTTCCCTGATGCGACTCATTGTGGTGAATCATAGCAGTGAGGGCCTCACCCTGATCAAGGCTTTGCCAATAATCCTGCAGCCACATCTCTTTCCAGCTGAAACGAAAAAGACACACCACCATAAACCATTAAAAAACCCAAATTATTAAAATAAAATCTAGCACAGAGTCCTTATTTGGGAGTAGCCTTCCATGGTCAGTATGTGTGTAACAGCTTAAGAATCAATGTTTTTTTTTCAAATAAACTATTTAACAATTAGAGAATGACAGCTACTCATTCCAAACTCAGGTTATACAAGGCAGAGACAAAAAAATCATTATTTCTCTCAACCCTGACTCTATTCTTTATCTCTGGACTAGATGGTCGAGTACAGGCTTTTTCTTTTTCAATGCATACATTCCCAAACATTTCATAGCATGGACCATGTCACTGCAACTTTCAGCAATTCCCCTCCCATTCATTATCATGTGGCCTGCTACTCTCATTTGTGTTATGTCAAGGTACAGCATTATTTATCTCTTCCCCATGACATCTGCTACTCAGCCATATAAGCCCATCACAAACTTTGGAAAGAAAGACCAAACATGATGCTCTCTTTAATCTGTCCATACAAGTTACCCAATACTTCTTAATTTACATACAGAGCTTTTTGCTTCCTCTCCCTCTCAATCACAGAAATAAGCACAGTGCCTTCTGCATTCACTCTGTACACCCTATATTAAATCCAGCACGGCAGCACTGCCCACAGGTCTCACACACTGCTCCAGTAAGACCAAAAGAAACACACAACGTCATAGTTGCTTTCTTTGTGGATCAGCATCCAACGTGTATGCCATGGAAATTAGTTCTCTGTGGTCAATAGCATCATCCATGGTAGGACATTTCTACAGTGTACACCAACAGAGACCTCAAAATAAAGCTTTTAATATTGATTACAATGTGAAGGATCATAGACAGGCTTACTTCTGCATTAGAGAAAAAAAAAGTAATCTGCTGAAAGGTTCTTTGTAAAATGCAGCACTTGGATGCACTGTGAGATCATGTTGCTTACCAGCTAAATTCATTAACCTTTGCTCAAAGACCGACAACATGAGTTACGTGTTTTTCTAATAAGGGCAGATGTTAGGAAAATGAGTTGTATTAAGTACCAGACACAAGAGTAAGTGGCTGTAGGTAACAGAAAATGTCTTCCAGCTGAACACTTTGGAAACACTGTAAGGAAGGGAATTACAGAATTCAAGTGAAGACTTTTGTCAGAAGCATTAAATAAGAACACTTGGGTTATTTTTTCTTTTTACGGTGCTGTTATTCTTTTTTAAGAAGGTAATTTCACTCATTCTATAACTTGGAAAAAATCAGTACCACAGAATGAACAGGCTTGTAAAAATATCCTGAATCTACAAACTACATACACTTGAAATGTTACTACCATGAGGTACAGATCTACCCTGAATCATGGCTCGCTATTGGATCCCACTGCAAGAGACACCTGACGGTGTATGTATGCACGGCAAATCTGATCACTTTTAGGATGGTTTCTCTTCTGTCACAAATAAACTGTGACATCGACATAAAGTGGAACTAGTAAAATTATGATGGTTTTAAAATACTCCTTTATCAAAGGGACTCTGGCTTCTCTTTTCTCATGGTACCACAGAGTAAAACTTTAGGTAACTGGAAGGGTATTATCACTTAGTCTTCTTACAGTTATCCTCTCAAATGCTCCACTTTTGGGAAATAAATCCTTATCAATGAAACAAGCCAAACATTTCTCTTCACAAAAGTGGGAGTCCAAGAATAATTGGAAAGTCCATTTCCTCCTGAACAGATACTCTACTCATCAGTAGCACTGTAACTCACTATTTTCTGCACCAAGCAGCCAAGAATTCAATAGATTATAGTGACTGGTCCATAACTTAACACATATAAATGGTTGTTCTACAGCCCTTCTCCTTAAATAAACACTTCTCAAGATCTTGGGTGTAAAGCCCCAAAATCCAAACACAAGTGAGGCTGCAAGCATAAGGATTTAGGAACCACATCTCCATGCTTAGAGCTAAAGGACAGGAAGGTGAAGGTATAATAATGTGCTCCAGCTAGAGAGAGATTCCAGTGCAACAGTTCTGTCAAGTTAGCATATCTGTCAACCCCAAAACCAAACTGCATCTTGAATAAAGGTTACAGAGCATGCAGATGCACAGGGTCACCATATTGTAACTGGGTACTTGTTCTAAAAATATAAAAATGCCAATTGTCTTTGTTCTCCAAGTTCCAGAAGCCTCCAGAGCTCCAGGTCACAGTGTATGTTTAGAGTCAGACCTTGCATGTTGCACATAGTCTATCATCTGTAACCCCACTAGGCCCAAGTCATTTTTAAACAATAACGCTTTCTAAACTAACAAATACACAAAATACACAAGACATGGAAACTTCCGTGGGAAGCAACCATAGCTTGCATTATGGACCAACTGTTCAAAACTCCTTGCACAGAATGATGGGACTGCCCGAGTTTACAAGTAAGTGGCAGGGGCACCCATGATGTGCGTTCAGAGGTGTTCCCCTACTGCCATCTGCTGCTCAAGGAACAGAAAAGCTATGAAAAAAGGAGAGAATACTCTTACAGAGCAGGATGCTGCAGAGCATACTACGAGGAAAAAAACCACATTTTGCTACCAAGACTGAGAAAAGGTACTACTATTAAAAAGAGCCAATAAGTCATTTAACCAATAGAAAACAACAGATTATGGGCCCCTTTTATTTACAAGCATAAATTCTCAATTAGTCACTATCAGAATTAACTGTACTGTGAAAAATGCTTTTTAATGACAAACACCACAAGTTTTGTAAAACAGGCCTTTCCTAACAACCTGAATGACCTCAGGCCTATTTTCCTTTCTTAATTTCAGTTATCCATTTTTGAAAGCATGCAAACATAGGACAAAGTCATTCCCCACACTTTCAAAACTCTTCATACCTCTTTGTAGATGGATAACATCATAAAAACTTTTTTTGAGCTTCATATACACACAGAACTTAGTTCTGGGTTAGCATACTTTAAATGATGGACTCTACATTTTCAATACACTGCTTCTTCTAACATTTTAACACTCCTAAGGATTCAATTCCTTAGTCTAGGAAATTATTAACAAAAAACCAAACCAAACCAAAAACGGTGGCTGTGGCGCTTCAAGATATGGTCTGGCGGTCATGGAGGTGTTGGGGAGAAGGCTGGACTTTATGATCTTGAAGGTCTTTTCCAACCTTAACAACTCTATGATTCTGTGATTAATACTACATTGGAACTGACATCAGAACATTGAAATCCTTGGTGATAGCTATGAAGGTAGGCAACATCTGCTATAGCTGAGGATTTATCTTTGTGATGTCTGTTTCATGACTTACAGAAAGTGAATTCCGTGCACTTGGGTAATTGCCTAAAAAAGACAGAAGTTGTGATAGATAATGCCGAAAAAGCTGAAACAAACCTGAGGGATCCAAACACGTACTACATTAGTAATACACACTACAAGAAATGCACATGTGGTTTCTGAACCCACCCTTCTAACAACTGCACCTGCAAACACTGTAAATGGAAAAGCTCAAGGTTTGGGAACCCAAGCACTGACTTGTTCTGTATCAATGCCTGTAAAAATACTAAGCAGACCATGCAAACAGAACCCCATTCTGCCTGTCAAAGTGGCTGTCTGGGGTTTGGTGTGGTTAGTTCCCTGCTGACAGACTTGGGGGCAGCTCACACTCGAGATGGCTATAGGCCGGAACACTGGGCTAAGGCCTGGAGATTCCAGCAACACTTGCAATCACTGTATGCAAAGGGGAAAAGAAGCCTTAATCCATTCTCTGTCCTGCATGGTCCCTCTCCCCTAAATAAATGGGATGGCATCCTTGAACACAATCCAGAATTTTGTCACACAAACCAACAAAAAGTCTTGTAAAGTATTCTGGGCGAGGCTGACTTTTGCTCTGAAGTCAACAGGAGTTAACTAGGCCTGCACTAAACATCAGCAACCACAATCTTAACAGGGTACTCTGCAGTGAGGTCCAGATCTTCTTTCACCCAAATGCTATCAAGTACTTTACATCGGTGAGCCATAAAACATCCCTCCTACAAACAAACAAACACACAAAGAGGATGAGTGACAAAGTGTAACAAAACCGCCCAAGGTCACACAGTGTTTTGGCAGAATATTATGGGGGTGTCACGCTCCTCATTCAACCACTAACCAATGCCTCTGCCCAAACCTCTTTTCCAGCCTCAGCTTTACACAGTATTAGCAGAACTACCATACCACCCACAAAATAGATAATGTAACCAGAAATGTATTAAGAGATCCTTTAAGCACAAAGCAGTATTAACAGTTACAGCTACTATTATTTGAAGCTTTTTTTTTCTTCAAAAAGCACAGTATGGTACATTACCTGTCTCCTCCAGAGAGGTCTTCAACGCTTCCAAACCCAGGGCTTGGCATAGGACATCCCATGTGCTTGAAGTGAGCAATGCGAGGTTTGGGAGCTGGAATTCTACCATGAGACTTTTTGTGTTCCTGCTCCTCTTTGACCCGGATATTTTCCCTGTCACAGATGAAACACTCAAAGCCATTCAGGTAATTGGGCAGAGTCATGTCATTCACACCCCACTCCCGCTTCTCCAAGCTCTCTAGCAAGAACTGGTTTTTGATTCCACCAAGGTTTTTATACTCTAGATACTTCATATATTCCTCTCCGTTCTTGTCCAGGAAATCAAGATACTTTGCCAGTTCCTGGGGGCTGTCAAAGTCATCTATAAGAATGACAGACAGGTTGTTTGGCATCCAGTCCCGCACAGATGGGGAGCCTCGGTATACTGGGACAGCACCCAAGTGCAGTGGACGCCACAGCTTCTCGGTCATGTAGTCGTTACATATGGCATTCTCCAAGGCCAGATGAAACTTGTACCTGGCAATAAAAGTCATAAATTCAGAATCTTCCGTAGTAGCTGTAGAAGTGTCTCTTAGTCGCTCGCTGGGAAGCTCACGGTTATGCAGGCATTTCCCATAGGAGTCAACCTAAAACAACAATTAGTGTCTTTATAAATAGATTTGTTTGCCCGGAGCTTCTTTTCAGAGCTTGTAGGTCTCACAAAATTCCCAACTTTGATCAGTTTCTAGCTACCTTAGTTTAACACCACTTTCACTCCAAGTTCTTTTCCTTGTGACTATTTCTAGAGTCCCAGAACTAACAGCTTTACCAGAAAAGGAGTGCTCGGTTTGGGGTAGAGAGGGAGGGCACATAAAAGAAGATATCACCCAGAAATATATATATTACCAGATAAATCAGAAACTGAGAGATAAGGAAGGGCATTAAACTCTCTCTATGTTAAATTAAAAAGTCATATTTCTACTTAACAGAGACCCAGTGCTTTTCCAAAGTTTTCACACACAGCTCCTGCCAATTTCAGCAGACTGGCAAAAATTTTCCACTGGTTAAGACTGAGAAAAATGGATTCAGGAAGCTAAAAGAATACACTCTAAAAATGAAAAACAATACACTTGATCTGGAATCTGCATCATCCTTTGACAAAACACAGTCATATTTTAAGAATTATTTTGTCTTTCCTTCACTATTGAGTACATGATGAACTTGAATAATAAATGAATCAAAACCAATATAAACAGCAGAGATAACTAAAAGAAAGGTTTTTTCAGATAAAGACACACCCCCCCTATTTTTTCTAATGTACTTTACAGAATTTTTAAGGAAAAAAAAAAAGCACTATACTATTTTTTTTTTTTTCTGGTTGAAAGAAGCTGTGTTATTTCAAATCTATGAAACTACTCTCCATCAGCTGTGCCATAGCAGTACAAACCACCATAGATACGATGATCCTCAGATTCTCAAAATGCAGCAACCTGTGTTCTTACGGCATGCCTATACTTTCAAAAGGACTAAGGAAACAGCCTCCCTGTAAGCTAACATAAAGACCGAGATATTTCAGCAACTTGTAGCACTTGGTTCACAAGATCAAGCTTATTCAAGCTTAGTAACCGATTCCAAGACTGGTCAACTACACAACTAACAGCTACCATCAGGCCTACCTACTGGCATGCGGTGTAGTCTAGACCACGTTTTGGGAAGGAATACAACTAGTTTTTCTGTCCAGCTTGCAGTCGGCATGCATCCCGCTATGACTCGTGTCTTGGCTAAAAACAAGGACAAACAAACCCCATTAACGAGAGGTGGAAGGGGGCAGGCCAGGTGGACCCAGCTCCTACAGCAACAGCCTGCCACAGCTTCCCTGTGCACCCCGCCTACCTGGATGTACTTCATAAGTTCCCGCACGTAGCGGTCCCTGTCTGACGGGACATCACAGTGGGACTGCATGTACAGCACCGGGGCATAGCCCTTCCGCCGCCACGCGTCCTTCTCGGCCAAGGGCACGGCTGGGCCCCGCAGGTACCCCACGCCGGGCAGCCACTGCAGCGTGAGGGGGTAGTCCGACTCCCGGCGGAAGGTGGCCGTGTAGTTGAAGAGCTGGATGCCGGGCGAGTGCGAGAGGACGTAGTTGTTCATAGGGGACTCCTCGTGGAAGAGCGCCCAGGTCTGGTGGGACAAGCGGGGCAGTGGCGCCTCGTAGGCCCTGAAGTCGGTGCCGTAGAAGATGAGGGCCTTGGTGCGCCGGTGCCGGGCCACACGCCGGCTGCGGGTGACAAGGCAGGAGCCGCGCGGGCAGTCGATGCGCTCCGTGTCGCCGGGGAAGTGAGGGAAAAGGCTCCCGCTCCACCACAGCAGGATAGGCAGCGCCTTGTTGCTCCGCGTGTCGTTGTTGCCGGGGCCACGGTACGACGCGGCGGCGACGAAGGCCGCGCCCGGCAGGACAGCATCCTGAGCCCACCCCTCCGCCCCGCACTGCACCTCGGCGGCCACGGGCCCGGTCTTCTCCTCCTCCATCGGCGGAGGCCCGCCCGGCGCGGCCGACGCCGTCCCCTCCCCCTCCGCGGCC
>JANHGN010016140.1:0-33183 GCA_024605025.1 Megaceryle maxima
CATCACACCGCTTCATACGCTGAATTTTCGTTTGACATTACCTCCTGGAGAGGATAAAAAGGAGATATCGAGGACAAATGTCTCTGCTAAATGAATGATTAAAAAAAAACCCATAAAATCCAACTTTTGAATGCAGCATTCAATCAGATTGCACATGGTTCTCTTGGGCCCCATCACACTTCAACTGGCTGGCCAAATTCAGCTAAATCTGAAGGAGGGCGAGAAAACACAAGGACAAGTTTCTTCTTTTTTTAAAAGAAATTGTGATGAGAGGCAGCTATCCCATAGAAGTGTCCTCATCAGGGAATCTTCAGGGAAGAACTTGAACACAACTGCACCACACAGCAGCCAGAAAGTAATGCAGAAAAATTTCTTCTGCTTAAAGTAATTTCTTACTTTGAGGGTGGTTTTCCCCCTTAACTTAAAGCTTATGCTGCTTCCTTGCCAATTTAGTTTGGTGAAGGAAAAACTGGGAATGGTTTTACTTCTGCAAACACTGCCTCAAAACACATCTGGAAGCTTATGAGCACTGCAGGTTTTAATTATGGCATGTTAGAGTTGTTCTGCATGTTTCTACCAGGCAACACATCCTTCAACCCAGGGCTCCCAGGAGGCTCCCCCCACTACAGCCTGCTATGGTATTTCCGTGTGGGTCAGACACTCAACCCCATGCCAACCACAGCTCATTCTGGGGGAGAGCATCATGCTGCTAGGACACATTCTCCCCAACAAACACACAGTGAAGGATGCCATGGAGCTTTCTCCCTCAGTTACCAAGAGACACCTCAAATAACACATCTTCAAATCAGTCAAGGAAGGCAAGCGGGCTGGGAGCTTCCAAAGTTTGCACTAGCTGAAGAAGGTTTTATCTAAATTAAAGGATGTAAGCAGGAAGAGGGGGGAAAAAAAAAGTGCTAAATCCCTCAAAAGCCTAAATCCATGTTAAGAGTCAAGTTACTTAATGTGTTTCCTTCAGCTGGCAGCCTGACGGGGAGCTCTTAATGACTTTTTTAGTCTTGTGTTACACAACCAAAAGGGCACATGCTGGAGGACAGCAGAGTGAGGCAGCAACACCCCTTCAAACCCCCAGCTCAGAGGGAGAGAAGTCACCAGAACTACCTGCCCTTCCAGTGGGAGGGATGGAATCACTCTGGCCATGTTCACATAGCTATCTCTAACTCGGCAGCTCTTGCAAGAAAACCCAACATCCTTATTCTTTCCTGATCCCATCTTGTGGCAAACAGCACTCCTCGCAGGGATATTTCTTATTGAAAGTCTTTGTTTCAGAGCACGTGCTGTAACTTGTATCACGAAGGGACAGAGCTCTGCACCCCTCGCAGCTTCGTGTCTGAAGTAGTCCACTTCACCTGGAAGAGAGCAGGGTGGGATGGAATGAGTCCCCACCAGAAGCCCAGGCAAGCCATGAGTGTGCAGCCAGCCCTTGCATGGGTGGGTCCCACCTGCCAGCGGTGCCCTTCACATGTCAGGCACTGCAGACCACCTCTAAGAACCCAGGATTAGCAAGGAGAAGATAGCACAACTCTGTGAAAGCAGACTTTACATTAAAAAAAAAAAAAAAAAAAAAGGGGGGCTAAACTCAAGCTCAGCTGGACCAATGGCCAAGTGTTTACACCTGTAGGTTGTAAATAAATTTTGTTTTCAGCACCCTGCCCTGAAAACACCGAGCTGCTCTGAGCAGTCAGGTGTAGTTACCTGGCCCTGAGCAACAGCACCGGGGGAGACACGTGTGGAAAAAAGAAAGAGCTCAAAGTTACACTGGGAGTAGATGGAGAAACGTTGCACAAGTAGATCTGCATCTCAAACGACCCTGACCCTTAGTTCTCCTCAGCACAAGCAGGACAGTGACACATTCCCCGCCGTCACAGGAACGAACCAGACAAGCGTCCACGCTGCAGTTGCCCAGATGCGAGCCCTTGGCTCCAGAGCCAACCCTGCTCCTTCCTTTGCTCTTGCACAGCAACCAAGAGAACATTTTCACAGGCAACTGTGGTGACAGTAGAGTTACCGCTTCACTGTTTATGAGGCCCTGAAAGATGGCTGATTAAGGCTTCAATAGCTCATTGTCTGAGTTTCACTGGGAGTCTCTTAATACCCTCCCTAAAAACATCAGAAGTCAGCATCTACTCATAGTATCATCTGAGGAAAAACCTTCTGAGCTAAGAGCTTTTGGGCTACAACCCAGTAAAAGCAACATAGATCTCCTTACGGGGAGCATGCAAGACAAGCAATGCAACGTGCACCTCACCAGAAAAAAAAAAAAAAAAAAAAAAAATTGGTGATCTAATAAGTTGCTGCTGCCTTCAGTGTGGGCTTAGAGTAAACTACAGGCTGAAAGAGTTTTCTCCCAGTATGACACAGGGCACTGCCCACTGTCCTTTCCTCCTGTGGCAATCCTGTCCAAGCAAGCCCCATCCTGGGAGTTCACGCAGACAATGGTCACCACGGGGACTGAGGAGTTCCTGTACTTCACTCGTGAGCTCAAGTAGAACTCTGAGGAGGTTCAGCTCTGAAGACAGTCCCACTGAAACGCTACCATAAATCCCACGAAAAAGAGGAAGGCGAAAGGTGGTAAATCAGTGCAGGATCTGGCTTTACTTACTTTAAGGCACAGTTCCAAGGCTAGAGGATTTTGAACCCAAATTTAACAAGGGAAACTTCGTTTAATAAAATCCAAAAGGGAACAGATGCCGTTAGTGTGCAGCCAACGCAGCAGTTCAGCTCAAGCATTTATACACCACGCGCGTGCCAGGAGAGAGATGCAGAGGACACCAGCCAGCCCAGCTCCTGCAGGGACAGGGCTGATGGAGTCAACACCTCTTCCTAGAGGGGATGCTCCAGTTTGTAATAAAAGCTCTTTCTCCCCTCAGCAGGGGTCTGACTAGAGTTCCTTGTCTTCTCCTGGTCTGTTTTCACAAAACTCTGGAGAACTCGCTCTTTTTGAGGACTGCTGTTGAAGCTGGTTTGACAGCTGCCCAAGGCGGTTCGGAGCAGACAGAGGCACCGTTCTGATGTCCTGAGAGCAGGACTAAAAACACAGTGGAACTCACGTATGCCAAGAGAAAAACAGGGGGGGAAAAAAGTCTATATTCAGCTAATTTAAATCACAAGTGACCCTGAAAACCATGTCATATGTGAAGGATTCCTACTCTTCTTTACGATGAGTAAAATAAAGCGATTATGCTATCAAAACCCTGGATCTCCAGAGTGCCGCTTGCTTGCTGTCTCCCTGACCGAGACCTGGAGCCCAGGTCCCAGGGGCCACCTGAACTGTATTGTCACCTCCCCCTGCCCTGCCGCAGCAAGGGTCAGCCTCAGCCTGTCATCTCAGCTCTACCGCTTGGTAACACTGGAAGAAAAAAAGCTTCCTTCACTGCTGGGCGGTTTTTTTGTGCCAAAAGAAGTTAACGATGAGTTCTCTAATGAGCTGCGATAGGAGACCTGCCCTCAGGCTCACATCACCCTCTAAGGGCACGCATATCCTACTCCTCGGTGTACCCACACAGCGCTTTAAACAAAGTCTGCAGGTTCCTAACAGCCCACTTCTGCAGAATCAGGGAATTTTTCAGCCTTTCACACACCCACACGCTTGGAGGATTATTATTTTTTTTTTATAAGCCACATTAAAATACAGAACAGTCATATTTGGGAACAGCAAGAAGCACCCAGCAGAGCCCAGTCGGAAGCAGTGGCCCTTCTGTCCGAGCCCTCAGCCCCGAGCTTTCAACCATGCTAATAACTTAGGACAAGACTAAACCAGGAGCCTTGACCTGGCACTTTCAAGCCAGCACAGGTTTTACAAGAGTTTAATTGTTTCCCAGTGGTATTAAAATTAAGCAGGTATAAGAACACTTACTCATACTTTTTCAAAGTATAACTGGAAAGTAACTCCTTCAAACTCCAGCAATCCCCAAGACTGATACAAGAGCCCCCAGCCCGTTACCTCAAACTGGATTTTACCCCAGTTGTACGCTGCTGGGACGCGGCCCCCTGCGGAAACCACTCTGTTACCCGCTTCCTGCAAGAGCATGGGCCCTGGACGATGAACTTCGTGTTGTGTAGCTGGCTCTGGGTGCGATCACCCCAAAGAGGAGCCCCCGAGAGCTGCCCCAGCCAGGAAAGGAGACTGCCCATGGTTGGGTAAAAGTGCCCCAGAAAACTGAAGTAGGGACCAACAAAGCACTTAAAAAAAAAAAACCCAAACAACCCTCAGAGTCACATTTTCTTGCCAACTAGATAAAAAGCCCAGAACGAGGCTTTTATCCTGCTACAGAAGCGGGCTGGAACAACTTGTAGGGCTTTGGTTCAGAAGTTCCATTGCCAAGGAAAAAACCCTTCACGTTCCTACAGGCACGTTTTGTCACCTCAGCACACAAGAGCCGCACCGATACCCATCTTTTTTGCCACGGTCGGTGCAAACCGGACACGGGGCGATGCCGGGGCTCACCGGGACAGCCCGGCCCCAGGGCTGGTGGGGGCAATTCCGCGGCAATTAAGCGAGCCCAGTTTCCTCTTGAGTTGGCTGAGGGAGAGATCAGGTTTTTTGCGAGTTTTCACGGGGACGTGACACCCAGAGAGCGTGACCCGCTGCTGGGAAAGGTGCCGGTCGCACCCCCGGGGGCGGCACAGGCCGTGCGAGGCACCGAACGGACCCAGGCTGGCTCGGCCACACCGTGAACCAACATTTCCCAAAATTCTATTAAAACCGCGAGCGGGGAAACCGATAAATCTCCTCAGCGCAACATCCGCGGTGCCCGAGAAGGGCGCGGGGGGCCGGGGTCGTGGGCAGCTGCCCGCGGAGGACCCGGCCCCGCCGTGACCCCATACCCGCCGCCCCCGGCCTGCTCCGCGCCGCGGTGCCGCCCGCGGTCCCCGCGGAAGGCCAGGCCCCGCCGCGCCATGTGCCCGCCGGCCGGTGGCGGCCAGGCCAGACCAGGCCAGGCCAGGCCGAGAGGAGCCAGGCCCGTGAGCGGCGGCACAAAGCGCCCGTCAGGCCAGCGCGGGCAGCATGCAGGGTCCCGGAGCGGGCCGCGGCGGGGGGAGCGCGGCGGCACTGACCTTGGCGTCTCCGTTGCAAAGGGCCATGGGGGCTGCCGGGGCGCGGAGCCGCCTCCAACGGGCGGGAAGCGGCAGGCGGGCGGCCCCAAGGCGGGGAGCGGGAAGAAAGGGCCACGAAGAACCGCCGCCGCCACCGCCGCGATGAGCTAATGCCGCCCGGCTGCGCCTCCGCCGCGGGGAGGAGGAGCTGGCCCGGCCCGGCCCCGCTCCGGCGGAAGGGGCGGAGCGCGGGAACCGAGCCCGGCCGGGGCCGCGGGGTCAAAAACCGGGATTTGGGGGGATCCCAGAGCTCAAACCCGTCCTGTAGACCCACCCCAGGTAACGGCATTAGAGTTCCCGGGGGCCCGTTTTAAGGGTACGAGCAAAGGCAGGAACCGAGCCTGGGGAGTGAGCGCGTTTCTGGCTGTCCCTCTGGTACAGTAGGAAGCTCATCTGTTTCTGATCAGGTGCGATTCCTTAAAAGCCACTAAGAAGTGCAACTACACCAAGGACGCTCTCCCTGTAGCGTTCCCGAGATATTTTTGGCACCTTTCTCTGACTTTTTAGCCCTCTCTCTTAAGGAGAGGGGCGGGAGGAAAGGGGCGAGTGGAGGAATTCGAGTTACACGTGAAATTACAAACCAGCTTCTGGTTCCGCTGTCGGATTCCAGGTAATTCTGTCCTAATAATAATACTCAGTGAAAGTCTGCGTGCAATGTGTGCAATCAGATAACGTCAGCGTGCAATTTCTGTTCTAAATGCTTTGATCGCCGTGCTTTTATAAAGGCCATATTATGGTCTTTCAGGAATTAAAAAAAAACAAACAAACCAACCCAAAACAAACCCCAAACCCTGAGAAACGGAGACTCTTCTAGGGTTAAAAGCAGAAGAAAAGTGAGACGCTTGATGTGTTTCCGCTGGTGTAATCATCACTTAAGTGTTTAAGCAATCGGTAAAAGAATGAGGGGGAAAGTAACATTCGCTTACCTTGGCTCTTACTCATTACTTCTGTCAGCCCGGGAGAGCCACAGAACAGAAAACGGAGCTTTATCTTTATTATTCATTTACTATTTGCCCTTCGTTTAACGTAACTGGTCACCGGCCAGCGGCGGGTGCGCGCTGCCCGCAGAAGGTCTGAAAGCAGCGGGGGTGTGTGCGACTGTGCTCAGAACCCCGGTACCAAACACGGGTAACCGCTGCGCCGTCCCTATCCCGCCGCCGCCGTGCTCACCGGCGAGCCCCGCAGCCGCCTCCCGCAGGCACCGGGAGGTTCCGGGGTCCTGCCGCCCGCCGTCCCGCGGCTGCCGGGGCAGGGAGCGGGCGGATTCCCGCTGCGGGGCAGGGCCGGTCACTCAGAGTCCGGGAGGGGCGGGGCTGCCGCGGGACGTGAAGGAGCAGCGGACCAATGAGGCGCAGCCACGCCTGCCGCCAGCGCCCGCGTGCCCGGAAGGGGCGGGCCGGCGGCCGTTGGCGGCCGGACGGGCCGGGCCGGGCCGCTCCGCGCCTCAGCGGGCCCCGGTGCGCGGCGTCTGCTCGGCGGCGGGGTCCGCTCCCGCCTCGGCCCTTGGGGACGGACGCAGCGCGGCCTCCCGCGGCCGCCGCCGGAGACATGTCGCCCGCCATCGCGGCTAAAGAGGGCGGGCGGCAGCGCCGGCCCGGGAGCCACCACCACTGTCTGGATGTGAGGAGCGAGGTGCCGCCAGCCCTGGCGCTGTGCGGGGACGGGCTGCCGGGTGGCGAGGCCGAGGCGCTGCTGCCGCCGGAGCCGCGGTTGCGGGGGGCGCGGGGGTACCGGGCGGAGCTGGGCAGCATCCTGCTGCTGCTGGTGCTGTACGTGCTGCAGGGCATCCCACTGGGGCTGGCGGGCAGCGTGCCCCTTATCCTGCAGAGCAAGAGCGCCAGCTACACCGACCAGGCCTTCTTCAGCTTCGTCTTCTGGCCCTTCAGCCTCAAGCTGCTCTGGGCCCCCTTGGTGGACGCCGTCTACCTGCGCGGCTTCGGCCGCCGCAAGTCCTGGCTGGTGCCCACGCAGTACGTCCTGGGGCTCTTCATGATCTACATGTCCACCCAGGTGGACATGCTGCTGGGCGACGGGGAGGGCCGGGGCCCCGACGTGGTGGCCCTCACTGTGACTTTCTTCCTCTTCGAGTTCCTGGCGGCGACGCAGGACATTGCAGTGGACGGCTGGGCCCTGACCATGTTGTCCAGGGAGAACGTGGGCTACGCCTCCACCTGCAACTCCGTGGGCCAGACAGCCGGCTACTTCCTGGGCAACGTCCTCTTCCTGGCCCTCGAGTCGGCCTCTTTCTGCAACAAGTACCTGCGGTTCCAGCCCCAGCCCCAAGGGATCGTGACTCTCTCAGGTACTGCCTGGGTTCGGCCGGCTGGCGTGGGGGTGCCTCTCTGAGCCTGGACTAAAGCTCCGCTCAGAGCCAACGGTGGTTTGGTGTCGTGAGCCGAGTGGGTTTGGTTTGTCCCCTGTCCGTGAGAAAGCACAGCCTGCCGGGAGGCTGGCGGAGGCCACTGCTACGTGTGCTGAACTTCCACGCTTCTCTGGGCTTGAGAGTGACAAACCTGCCTTGTCATTATCTGGGCTGACCTAAGCACTTTGGGGAGAAAGGTTGGGGTTTTTTTCCATCTAGCTTTATGAGCATGGAATAGCCCCAAAACGAAAGTTTTGCCTCTTTTTAAGGACATCATTTTCCGGGAGGAAGGAAAGGGAGATTATTTATTTTTAAAATAAATCTTCCGAGATTATATTTGTTCACGGATGTAGGAATAAGTGTTCAGGGTTGACCACATAGCCGGTTTCTGAGGAAGGCTTTATTTGAGTTAATTAAAGGATTTTGGGGTTTTTTTCTAATGAATTAAATGAGTCTGGTAATCCACCAGAGCTAGCTGTTAATACAGGGATGGCTTCTGCTTGGTGTTTATGGGGCTGTTCGGGTGCTTTTCAGAAAGGTTATATGCGGTGGCTGGCATTAGGCACACTACCTAGAGGATGCTTAAAATGCCATGTTTTGGTTGCAAGGTTGAGTTTCGTCAGCTCAGCTTGTGGGAGGAGGACAGGAAGAGCTGGCACCACTCCTGGCTGCAGTCTCTGACTGAGCATGGCTAGCAATGAAGGGTAAATTCTTACGGGTTTAGTTTCTTTCCCTCTCTGATTGCTTTGCCTGGGTCATCCAGGTGAAAAGATATGCCCAAAGTGAGGGGAATTGTTGTTCAAAGGACAGTTTTCACATCCTGTCCTGTACCTATCTTACTGATAAATCCAGAGGTCAGTTTCCGAGACTGCAGTACTTATTTTGTCTGTGCAGCCATCACCATTCTAATTAGTTTTCCTCTTGATAACCCTCTGTCTGGTCTATATCTCGACAAGCACAGAGGAGTCCTCCAGGTAACCCTCCTGGTTTATCTGTTCCCTTTGTATTCCCTGCCTGCGTAGCTAGTCCATCAGCGCTGGCGTCTTCCCTCTCGCTGCTGCAGCAGCAGTCTGACGTCTTCTGCTGCTGATGCAACTTGCATGTCACTGGTGTAGTTAAGAGAGCTTGGTTTGTCTGTACTTCCCTCCACTGTCCATGTTTTCTGTTGTTTTGTGGGTTTTCTCAGTGCTGTTTGTGTAAGTGGATCTGTCACTGTTACAAGAGTGCTGGTTTTTTTTGGGGTGGGGAAGATCCCCAAGCCCACCAACACAACCTGCTTAACTCATCCTGGAGCACTGACCTGGGTGGAGTAAGAAAAGCAAATGACTCTGACATTACAGTTGCAGGATATGGTTTTTTAGGTGGTAAAACTGGCTGCAAGAATTTTCTGTTCCCTTGTGCATGTGACTATGCCACAGTTTGCTGTGTCCACTCCTGAAGCAGCAGTACTGGAAACCAGCTCCCTGCAACCCGGCGGCGAGCGGCTTCTGGTCCTAGCAGTGGTTGTCACGGGACTCTCGATGAGCCGGTTGGGGCAGTTGAAGCAGCAGCAAACTTTACAGTGTGAAAAGGTGATCAGTTTTCCTCCAGTTCAGATCTCTGAACGCTTCGGTCGTAGGCTGAGTGCCAATGCAAGGGGACAAGTCAAGGCTTCATGAACCCAGGTCGGCTTCGAGTTGTGAAGCAACAGCTTTAGTTCTGATTAGCTTCAGGAAGTCATATGAGCAAGTGTAAAACCATCCAACAGAACAAATGCTGTGTTGTTTCAGGCTAAAGTTCTAGGGAAGAAATTGAGAACTACATTTCATTTGGCTTCTTGTTCATGTAATTCTCAAGTTCTTTTGTTTGCAGCCCATTAGTGCACTTCACTGTATTTGAAAAGTGTGCCTTATTTTTGTGTAAACCTCCTACAACAACAAAAACTCTTGGGTTTTTTTGTTTTGTTTTGTTTTTAAGTCTGGACTATTATATATGGGTTTTTTTTCCTCCCACTGTGCTTCATTGCTGGTTCAGCCATTGCATTGCTGTGCTGCTGCTGCTGCTGGGGCTGGCCTGATCCTGAGTATTGGTGTGATGATGCTCAAAGCTATTTCTATTCCTGTCCTCACACTGTAACTCCCTCACTGCAGTGATAACGCTCACTGCTATTATTAGAGTACCACTCCTGTCTGGCTTTTGTAGGCAGTAGCTGTGAGTAGCCTGACTCCCTGAAAAAACATCTTTTCCTTAAAAATATAGGTTCAGGGTACCTTTTTTTAGCAGAGGAGAAAGCAATCTGACAGCACTGGTTATGAGATCATCTTTACTCTAGAAGAGGGAAAAGTAGCTGGTGTGGAAGCAGCAGAAAATGACTCAAAATTACTTTTTTTTTCTTTTGCACTGAGAATGGTGGGATATACCTCCATCAGTCTTTCCTTGTTTTCTTCCACACTTGTTCTCTTCCTGTGCAAAAGCAGCAGCTAATAATTGACTAAACCTTTGCACTGTCTTTGCCCTTTCACCAGTCCTTGCTCCTTAACTTTAAAGTCACCGCGCGGTTCGTGGAGCTGCTTGTGACCAGGAAGATAAAAGGCCACTTCTCTCTTACCCTCTGCATGTTACTGAGCTCTTTCTTGCCCCCTTCACAAAGGTAGAGGATAGAATTATCTTAGATTAATCCATTCAGTAGCTCAAAAAGTACTTGCTGTAAACTATGAGTGTGTTTTTACTGTCGCTACCTTCTAACCTGCAATTCAGCCAATATTGTATCTGCTTAAAATAGACCACTTAAAAGATAGCAAGTTATAATTTCCACTTAGAACAGACATATTTGAGTGCCTCTGCAGCTATGTAAGAGCTTGCATCAGGCCAGGCTTAGACTGGTAAGTAGAAATCTCAGTTTCCTCCAGATGGTAGGGAGATATTGCGTAGGGAGCGTAGAACTGAGGCACGGGGTTGTGGATGACTTCTTCCCCATCTTCTCACTGTTAAATCTGTTTTTTCCTCCTTTATCAAATTTTAGTGGGTTTTTTTTTATGCATAATCTTTCAAAATGTCCTTTTTAATTTCTGTTTCTCCTCCAGCACTCTCAGTGTGGTCCTAAGGGGCAGCGCCGCAGGGAAGTGAGCCGCTTTGCCACTGCTCCTCTGGCTCTGCTCGTGAGCAAATGCCGGTTGTGGCACGATGGGCAGGGGCAGGCAGTGTCCCTGTACGGGGTGTAGCTATGCATGCGTGGTTTGCTGTTTTGTTGCTTGTTGTAAGGAGGGTCAGTGAGTAGCTTTTATGCATTTTTTTGATTATTAGGTTTATATTTTTGTATTTTAGATACTCAGTGAATTGTTAATGAAGTGTTGATGGCTGCTAGAAGGACTTCTTTATTATTTTTTTTTTCCCCTTCCAGATTTCCTGTTTTTCTGGGGAGCTGTCTTTTTAATTACAACTACACTGGTTGCACTTTTGAAGAAGGAAAACGAGGAACTAACGCCGACAAAAGAAGAAACAAAAGGCATCACTGATACCTACAGGCTGCTCTTCTCAATAATCAAGATGCCGGCGGTTCTCACTTTCTGTCTCTTGATTCTCACAGCAAAAGTGAGTAAATACATCCATGAATTGTTGGATGCTGACGACACCAGAGTCCAGAGGGTTGCCGAGTCCCTGTGATGTGACATTTCTTAGTTTTGCTGGTAGTTGTCATCAGAGTTCTGAATTGTCCCATGAAATCGAAACTCAATAGCATCACGCTAAGCAGGGCTGTACAACAAAGTGCTGGAGCTTGTGTAAGTGTTCACACAAGCATTAAAGAGAAGTTTGATTGCTGTCTAGTATTAATTGGTTTGCAGACATTTTAAAACAGATTTTTTGTGTCGTCTGCAGTTAAAAGAACAGAAAATATTTCTTTTAACCTAAATACTATCCCCAGAATCTGCAGCCCTGTACAGACTACATGGTTTCCATGGCTACTTGTTGGCCATGGTGGATACCAACAGCAATTTGGTCACAGGCCTGAGTGTCATTGCCAGGTGTCACATTTAGATGTAAGGAGGAAGTTCTTCACCATGAAGGTGGTGGAGCACTGGAACAGGGTGCCCAGGGAGGTGCTTGAGGCCCCATCCCTGGAGACATTCAAGGTGGGGCTTGATGAGGCTCTGAGCAACCTGCTCTAGTTGAGGATGTTCCTGCTCTCAGCAGGGGTGTTGGACTGGATGACTTTGAGGTCCCTTCCAACCCAAACATTTCTATGATTCTTGGTGTAGTTCTGGCACTGATGACCCTGCAAGTGTAGAACATGTCTCAGACCTTACTGGAAATCAAATGGGAGATGGAAGTGATTCGTGCTCGATCTCATTTCTCAGTTTATTTAATACTAGGTAAACTGAGTTTCTAGCCAAACCATCACTGCTTTCCTCAGTTTGTTTTGTCTAACTTGAATTGCAGGTTGGATTTTCGGCAGCAGATGCTGTAACAGGACTCAAATTGGTGGAAGAGGGAGTCCCGAAAGAGCACCTAGCGCTGCTGGCAGTTCCAATGGTTCCTTTACAGATAATACTGCCTCTGATTATCAGCAAATACACAGCAGGCCCCCAGCCACTGAACACGTTTTACAAAGCTATGCCTTTCAGGTAAAAGCTCACAGGTCTCATTTTACATTACTATTTAGATAAGTCATTTGTGTATTCAGATCAAGTGCAGGATTCCCTGCATAACTCTCTAACTTCCAGATAGGTGAACTACGGCAGAATTCTCCCGGTAAGTTGAACTCTCTGCGCCTCCTGCTTTGAGGATGACTCAGGTGGTATCAGGTGTAAGAAAGTAGAACACAAGGTGTTTTTAAGATGCATATAAAATAGCATAAGAGCCTGCTCTGAGACAGGGTCGACAGCTCCCTACTCATGCATCGCTCAGACAGGATCTGGGGCTGCATCAGTAAAATGACATGTGCTTCCCAGAGCGGCAGAGCACGTGGACGAGTCGTGTAGAATGGATGTGCAAGTGTTGGACAGTTGCTTTCTGTGAAGAGCTACTTCAGTTGTGAATAAGTATTCTGATTCCTCCAGATTGCTGCTCGGTCTGGAATTTGCATTTTTGGTGTGGTGGACTCCGACAGTCAAACATGAAGGAGGAGGATTTCCTGTCTACTACTACATCGTAGTATTGCTGAGTTACGCTTTACATCAGGTAACGCGCTGTGGTGGGAAGGGGGCAGGAGGGTGTTTCTATCAGCCAGCAAGGGGATGATAGATGCTGTCACCTGCTTTTGTCCCAACTCGGGCTCCAGGCCTGCCCTGTGTGCTCAGTGGCTGTTTTTATGTTGGATACTCTTGCCAATATTCTTGCTCCCTCTTTCACGTGCTCCATTGGACATCTTCTGTGGAGTTACTTTTAGTTGAATAGATCTGCTTTTGCTTCCCAGATTACTTTTAATTTTTTTTTTTCCCCCAAACCCAGAAGCTGAAATGCACAGTGAGGTTGGAGAAATCCCAGTCTTCTGAATTCCAAAGGCACGATGATGAGTGTGCTGGTTGCACAAATCCATAAAGTTATGTCATCCTGCTCCTAGGGGAAATACTTTCTCGATTTTAGCGGAACACCGTAATGGATCTGATCCAAAGGCCTGGAAAACAAATGCCTGATACAAACTGGGCTTGGGATCACAACTAAAACTCATGCAATGCCTTGGGAGGTGATTTCTAAATGCTGAAGTGTTATTTTTAGAGGTTGTTTTAGCTGGCCTTATACTTCAGTTTGATAATCTGAGTCATTCCAGCATGTGTGAGTCTGGGTCCATTTCAGGATGACTTGAGACAAGTGGCCAGGCTACTCCTCATGGGCAGATTTCTCTCTCGTGCAGTTTTAAGGTGCTGGGATTATTTTCCAGTCAGTGTTGCTCACTTCAGGGAATCTCTTAGAATGGGTTTTACGTTAGGGTTTTTGATTGGCATTGTCTGTAACTGGGGAGACCTCACTGTCCCGTGGATTTTCTTACCTCTCCTATAGATCACACTGTATAGTATGTATGTTGCAATAATGGCTTTCAACGCCAAAGTCAGCGATCCGCTGATCGGAGGGACCTACATGACGCTCCTGAATACTGTGTCAAACCTGGGAGGGAACTGGCCTTCCACCGTGGCACTCTGGCTCGTGGACCCGCTCACCGTGAAAGAGTGTGCAGGGGCCCAGGATCAGACCTGTGGAACTACAGCTGCTGCAGAAGTAAGTTTTGAAGGCTGTGAAGGTCTCTGCTCAATTATTTCTCGATGACATTGCTTCTCGTAGTGTTTCTTCACCTTTGAGAACCCTCATAGCATGCAGCTTATGCTTAAAAGCTCCACCGATGGAGCTAATTTTCCTGTCTCATGAAATTGTCTGGCTTTATCTGTATGCTCCTAATAACTAACATCTTACTGAAGATCTGCAGTTGCAGAGTGGTTGTCCATTTCTTTCTGGGCTGGGATGAAAAGCGAGTGGCCGAGGCACTAGATTGGTGCCGTGTTCTCTGCGGTGTTAGGAGACTGTAGTTGCATTTTGGAGAGTCAGCGTCGCTGAGTTCAGAGCTGTGTGGTTAGGTGCTCTGTCCTTGGCAGGCTGGCTCTCCCCCCAGTCCCTGAAGTTATCTGGTAAGGTTTTGTTTCTTCTGGTTTTCTGGAGGCTTCCTTGCTGGGTACCTCAGTACCTTCTCCTGTGATGTTACTTTGCTCTCTGTGTTTGATCTTCGCTTTCCGCGTGAAGTCGCGCAATGTGACTGGCTGCCTTCCCAGTTCTGGGGAGACCCGAGGAAGAGAACAAAGAACATGCTGTGCAACTATACACAGCTCAATCAACAGGATGCAAACCTGCCTGGGAAGCAAGGTTTGAAATCCACCTCCTCAGCAAATGAGAAATTGAAGCGTGACCTTTGGAAGGGTAGAAATGTTTGGGGGGCAGGTTGCTGTGTTGGTTTGGTTTTGTGTTGGGTTTTTTTTCTGTACTCAGGACTGAGCTTTATTTCACTCTTGAATGCCAGGACTCTTTGGGATGTAGAGGTTCTCTAAACAAACCAGGTGTTCTGGGAGTCAAATGTGACTTGTCTGAACTGGAGTTGCTGCTTATACTGGCTGCAGAGGAGAAGCTGCTTCTGCAGCATGTGCTTTTCCAGCCTGTCTCTCACTGGCTTGCCACTAATTAGGTTCCCTGTGCCTGGGCCTCTACTGAATTTCAGTCCTTCCTCCTTCACCTCACTCCTCTGATCTTTTTTCACACCCTCCCAGTTGGTAACATTCCACCACCACTCCCTTCTTACTCCTAATCTCATTTTGACATGTCTCAGAGTAGTGAAAATGCTGAACCTCAGCTCAGGGGGTCAGTTGTCCTTGGGACTGTGGGAGTGTCGAAAGCTGAACAGCAGCAGAAACGGCCCCGTGCTGTACGTTTAATCTGGAATTGATGGCGTGTCTGTCTGCCAGTTCTGCAATTAAAAACCATCCCGGGCATGTGTTGCTCTCAGAAACACGCAGCATTTTGTGCTGTCCATTTGCAGATTGGGTGTGGTGAGATGCGAGGGTAGGATTTCTGAAGAAGCTGTTTGGATGGCTAGGGATGGAAACGCTAAAACTCTTCCTTCACAGCTTAGGAGCAGTGATTGCAGCTCCAGGCCAGCACGAGACAGCTGGACGGTTTCTGTTTTCTAGAGTCAGCCCCTTGGGCCAATATTCTTCATTTCCCAAATGTCTTAGAACAGTTTTGTCACTTTTCATGCTGATGATGAGCTCAAAAAGCCTCCCTTACTAACTCCATAAGAAACAAAGATAATTAGCAGTAACCAAAAGCAAGTGAAGACCCAGTGGATTATCCAGTGGCTCCTTTCTAAAAGCCTGTGTTTCTGTATCTCCCAGGAAATACGTAATGCATCAATTTCTGCTTCTCTGTTTCAGCTCTGCACAAAAGCTGGTGGTTCCTGTGTTACCACCTTGGACGGTTACTACGTGGAGTCCATCATCTGCGTCCTTCTGGGATTCGGCTGGTGGTTCCTGCTCGGGCCAAAGTTTAAAAAGCTGCAGGACGAAGGCCAGTCTTCGTGGAAGTGCAAGAGGACCAACTGATGCCGTTCAAATAGTGGATGGACTAGCAAGGTCATTTTAGTTTTATTACAAAAGGCATATCCCATAACCAATTAACAGGAATATAGGTATTTTTAAATGCCACATCCCTGAAAAACAAGGGGTGTGTGAGAGGGTGGTATGTTTGTATGTGATACCACCTGCACTCCCGGTAGGAAAACATAAGTTTGGAAAGTAGTCGTTAAAAAACTGGCACTATGTACTCCATACATATCCCCGAGCTCTCGCTTCAGAGTCGTGGCCGCCGGTGTAACCCACGGCTGCATTTCCATCTCCTGACTGTGGAAAGGCTAATTGTGCCATGTCTGTCTAAACAGCTAAGTTCCAGCTCTTTGTTATCAAGCAGAAGTGATCTGATGCGGTGAGTTGACCCGAGGAAGGATGTCAAAGGCGTTTTGACTCGTAGCCCGAGCGTGTTGGTTGTACTGTGGAATTCCTGCTGGGAAGAGAAACGTGAAATGTCGGTGGGCTTTGTTTCTTCTCGCTTTCTGAACTGTAACCACACCTCACAGGATGAAATGTTTCACAGATTCTTTTAAATGTATTTTCTGGCTTTTATAAGCTTTAAAGATTTATAAGAAAATATTTTTATAAACAAATTACATTCATTTAATTTATTTCTGCTGTCTCAAAGCATTTTGATTTAGATTCAAGATACTTTCTTGATGAAAAAAAAAAAAAAAATAATAAATTGCTCTAAGGTAGGACTTAAGAGTAACGCACAAAACTCCAAGCCTTAAGTCCTGGAGATGTTAACTGGATCGTGTAGCAGCTAGTGCCCAGAGGACGGGCCTCCAAAGGGGGGCTCGCAGGCCTGCAGAAGGCAGTTGGTGTTTTGAGGGAATGAATTGATAGCATTGGTTCCTCTGTGTCACTAAAACTCTAACATTCGATTTCAAAATCAGTGGGGAAAAATTGTGACCGTTCCCAGCTCTGGGTAAGAAAAGATGATCAGTGCCTTTGAAAGAGATTTGGTGATGACAAACTTGCCAAACAAGCTAAATCCTGCGGTAGAGCTGCTACAGAAATTTCCTGATGCTGTGTCGGGGAAACATTCCCGTTGCGTTCATCAGAAATGACTTCCCTCCTGAGTGCCTTAGAGACGTACAGCAAGTGTACTGTACGCCTAGAGAGGGGCACCGGGACGGTGTTGGCTGTATATGGTGCATCGTTATTAAAAAAGAAAACTATTAAAAATACCTTTGAAAGGTACCTGATTTTTCTTTTCCACTCTGTGTCTCTTGCTTTGTCAATATTTGAGGTGTTTGCATCCTGAGCTTACTGCTCCAGACTCTGGAGGGGGTTGTGGATCTTTTGTTACTGCTTGTTTCAGGAAAAAAGTAAATCACTACCAGCACGGGACTGACTGAAGGGTGTGTACAAAGTGTCTGCAGGGCGTGAGGAGTAAGAAGGTGTCCAGAAGAGGACAGTGTCACCAAGTGCTTCCTTGGGTGCTAAAGCTTATGCCTCTGTCTCGTCCCCTCTCCCATCTCAGTGGGACCCTTGATGGTTGGTGGGAAGCCAAACCCTGTGCAGATGATCTCCCCTGGCTGTGGTCTGCGGTCCAGCCTCAGACTGTTCTCACTGTTGGTTTCGAGTGCAGCAGAATCAGTCAAGCTAAATAAAATCACAGTGTCTTTACTCCCCAAACTGAAAGTCTTCCAGTTCCACCTCTGTGTAAGCACAGGAAGGATGTAAGAATATCGCTGAGGTTTCTAGTTGAAGGTGGATGCCTTTTTCAGTCCAAGCCAGATCATCTCCACTGGTTTAACCTTGAGCGAGGCACTTCTGTGCCTTTACAGAAACAATGGGCCTCTTACTCTCATCTTGTCTATACCCAGAGAGTTGTTGTTTTGAACTTTTCTGACTTTTAGGAAAACTTCTCAAGTGCAGAATGTGGGGAAATGAAATTTGTGGGTGTTTTAGAGTTGGCGTTTACTTTTTGTTTTGCTGTTTCTGAAGGTGCCAGTGAAACCTGCTATTAATGAAGGTGAGTTGAGGATTGCTTATGGAATCATTTAGGTTAGAAAAGACCCTTAAGGTTGCCAAGCCCAAGCATTAACCTTACCAGTGCATTAGATGATCTTGACAACATCAAAACTGAGCAAACTCCCAGTCATCAGTAATACATATTAAATGCCACTAAATGAAATCATTAAATTAAATGCCCCTTTCAAAATGCAAAAGAAAATCTGAGGGATTAGGGTTTTGAATCTGTTGCTATTTTGTGTCAAGTCAGACTGATTAGTCAGTTAGATTAGTGAGTTAGTTATTAGCTGATTTTAGCGGGTTACTGAAAAGAACAAATCAACTTCTGGCCTTGCTACTTCTTTTTTTCTTTTTTTTTCTCTCAACCCTACTGAAAGTGAAATAACATTTCTTTAATATTAGAACTATTGTAGACATCAACATCTTTCACATGGAAAAAACCCTCAACGTTTTAAAAAGACAAGAAGAATGAAGCAACTTGGCATTTTCTTGAGAGTCTGTTACTAAGATGGGAACTGGAGAAGGTGACTGGTACTGCTCAGGAAGGTGAGGTGCTGCTCAGGATCCCTCTGTTACAGGAGGGTCTCTGTGGTCGTACGTGGCCTGAGGAAGGGGGTTGGATGTGCGTTGTCTTTAGCAAAAGGGAAATGGCAGAAACTGGACAGGTCCCAGGGGAGAGGTGAGGGGTCAGTGCAGCAGGATGTGGGGAGGAGATGAACAGCTCTCCCCTCTGGTGCTCAGTCTTTCCCAAGACTTCCTTAAGAGACAAATACTGGCACTCCAGAATTCAGTTCTGTTATCCCAATGCCCAGAAAGAGGGTGCTTAAGGTCTGCTGAGCCGTGTAAACTGGGATGGTGCACCCGCTGCTGCCGTGCCCTGCAAGGACATGGCTGGGGATCCAACTGTGCGGGTCCTGAGCCCCCTGAGCTTTGGTGCAGTTGGAGCACCAGCACTGTGACCACCCACCCACCCTCCCTGTTGGCCAAGGCCAACTCCACTGGGTGCTGAAGACTCTGCCAGCACCGACCGCCAGCATTCTTTGGTATCTGCAGTGCTGTTTTGTGTCCTTGTCTTCTGGGTGGCCTTGGTGTGGGTTTGCTGGGTGATAATTGCTGTTTTGAATTAGCTGGTGAGAGAGGGCGTTCAGAGGATTGTTGATCTGATAAAATAGAGAAGTGAGGAAACTTCTTTCACAAAATCTGTCCTGCAGAGCCCACTGGGACTGTGGAGCCACTGAGCCTCTGCAGCCACCAACTGGGGCTGACTCTCGAGTCCCCCTGAGCCAATGCTATTTATTTGTATACCCAAAATACAAACCGTAGTGAAGTCACCAGCACGCCTCCCATGTGCTGTTTGGCTACAAGTTATGGTTTTGCTGGAAACAAGTTTGCACTCTTTCTATATTTGATTGCTTAATCTTAAAATGCTCATGTTTGGTAAATAAAGAACAACTCTGTGGCTTTTGTTGAATAAAATGACAGGGGTGATACTTGTCCAACTTACCTCAGAGCCAGCAAGTTAAAAATGGGTTTAGTTTGAACTATAGGTAAACAGTTTTAATTGAAGCATGGGGTTTGCTGCCTTGGATTATAAATTCTCGACTGAATTGGTGCTTTTCCTGAAATGTTGAGCTGTACCTGTTACCGGTATCATCTCCCTGACTGCCTGTTCGCACAGAAATCTGTTTGTGTAAACATCAATCCAGCTTGATGTCGTTGTCTCATGTTCTCCCAATGTGTGCATTTCATTAAAGCCCATCTAGGTGCGTTGCCCAGGTGGGCAGGGGGTTGAGCCATGGGTTTGAGCCGTTTGCTAATGATTTACAAGTGTTAGTTTTCAGATAAGGGAAAAGAATAATAATAAAAAAAACGCCACCAACAAAAAAGAATGCAAAGGGAATGTTCCAAAGTTGTTTGTTTTATTTATTTCTTAAGATAAAAGAGCATCAGGATGCGATAGGGAGCCTGGGTGGTGGCAGCTTTCCAAGATGAGGGGTTTGAGGAGTTGAGGTCATCACCAGTGCGCTTTAAATGCAAATTAGACCGAGGTCGGCCTCAGTTAGCGGCACCAGCAGCTGCCCCCAGCAGCGTTACCGTGCCGGGCTTTGACTTTATCACAGCTCGCTGCAGGGATCGGGTTTAAAATCCGCTCCTCCCCGCAGCCCGGCTGCCCCGCCCCGGCTCCTCCCGCGGCTCCCCCGTTCCGGGCCGGCGGGCGGCGCTGCGGGCCCGGCTGGGAGCGTCCGGCGGCCATGGCGGAGCGGCCGAGCGCGGCGGCCGAGGGCCTGTCCCGCCTGTCGGAGTGGGCGGACGCGCACCTCGGTCTCCTGCGGGTAATGGGGCCGGTGGGGGCGGCGGGGGAGCGGGGGCTGCAGCGGTCGGGGGCTGCCCGGCCCGGCCCGGCCCGGCCCGGCTGAGCCGCGCTCTCCTCTGCCCGCAGAGCCTGAGCACCGGGATGGCGGTGGCCGGGGTGCTTGTGCTGGCCCGGAGCGTCCGCATGGTGAGTGTGGGGGAGCCGGGGGCTCTCTCCCGGAGCTCCTGGGAGCTCAGCGCGGCCCGGGCGGGAGAGAGGGGCGGCAGCGCCCGGCACCGCCCCGGGGGTTCCACGCGTGTCCCCACTTAGGCCGCATCTCCACGGCCAGAACCGAGACCCTTTCCTCGCCCCCTTGGTTGTTTTCTACCTTAGCAGCTCGGCCTGCGGCTTCCCGCAGCCTTTGGTACGGGCGAGGGGCACCTCATCTCTCCTGCTGTGCGCTCCAGGCTGCCTCGGCCTCTAGCCCAAATAAGGGAACATACAGGGGGTTTCTTCACATCTTTTCTCCGTACTTCCGTGGGCAGAACTGCTTATTGAATGGTTTTAAACATGACCTTTTAACTTTCCTTTCCTTCCTGAAACGATCAGCTGGTGGGATGCCCTCCAGTTCCAGCCAAAGCCCCGGCTCCACCTGTTCTCCCCTCTTCTTCCCTCTTCTTCCACCTGTTAAGAAACAACTTCTGATTTTTCCCTCTCTACAATTTCAAATGCAGTTTGCTATGAGAGAACAGTTGTGTAAAGTTTTTACTTCAGAATCTAACCAGACAGAATTACAAATGTTGCCAGATTTATTTTTTTTATAATATTTATTCCTCTGTTTGTTTGGTTTTTTTCTATTTTGTTGTTTGTTGGTTTTTCGTTTTGGTTTTGTTTTTTTTTAACTGAGGGGTTGCACGTGTGTGACCTGTTGGAGCTTCCAGTAGAAATGAACTCAGACTTGAGCAACTTCACAAAAACCTTCCGGTTTTTGGCCTGCAAGGTCCTTGAGTTTCTGTGTCCCTGGTGGGGAGACCTAAAGGGCCCCAAAGAGGCAGGTTTGCTGAAAAAATAACTGACAGTGGAAAGTTCTGCCAGTTCAGTCGCAGTGTTTGGGATTTTTCTTTCCCCTGAGGTGCGTCACAGCAGTTGTACACCAGCGGGTCAGTACTTTTCACAGGGTTCCACCTCTAAACATTAGTGGTGTAAATCCTGGGTGTTAGGCCACCTTCAGGGCCTGTTCTTCTCCCTCCGCCCCCTCAACCAGTGGCTGCTTCGTTCCTGCGCTGGCCAAGTCTTTGCTGCTGAGCTGAGTGTTTTCTCCTGTGTGATCAGGTAACTGTCCCTTTGAATCCTCCTGTTAATCAACGGCTGTGGTATCAAATTTAATCTTCTTGTGATCTTTTCAGAGGTGTACACCTGCTTTTGTCCCTCTCCTCCTTATCAAAGCCTGTGCTGTTTCTGTTCCCCCTGCTCCACCATTGTTTTCAGTCTGTCTGTTCTTTGCTTTTCTTTAGACAGTGTTCTTGGCTTCCTTTCACCCCTATTCCAGCAGCATTCAACCCACTTCTAAAACACTCTTTTCATGGTGAAATAAGTGAACTTCAAAAAATACCAGTTTCTGTTCTTTCTCTAAACCTTTCAAGCCCTGGAAACCAGGGGACATCCCTCAGTGTCTGGAAAGGCTGGTCGCAGTGGATTTCTATTCAAGATGTATATACACACACTTGCTCGTGCTGTCTAATGATAGATTGTAATTTGGCACGCTATTTTAAGAAGTTGGATATTTTTTTTGTATGATTATAAAGGCTCTGCTGGGTTTTGGATTTAAAAAAACAAAACAAAAAATAAAGTTTTGTCTTGCTTTTCTTCCATCAATAGACAACAAAGTTTACAAGTGCTTTGGATATACCTGTGGAGTTTGTCAAAAAGAACGTGAAATTGCGGGGAAAATTCCATCAGATAACAGAGAGCAGCCTGGCAGTGGAACACATTCCCATTAGCATTCCTTTCATTACACCAATACAGAGAAAATGTAAGTAAAAGAACGTGAAGAACAAGGGTAGGAGTGAAATGTTGTTGTTCTTCATGGGCAGAGAACATAAGGAGCAAGCTGGAGAGGAAGGGTGAAGGTACAATTCCAGCTCTGCCTGTTGGTCTTTCCGTACTCTACATGTGGGAAATTGGGGATTATCATTATCGATAATCCCTCTCTGTGAGGAGGCCTGGCCAATAGAATATTTGTATTACTGAGCATCACTGGGGTGATATTTTTCTGGCAGCCACGATCAGCACACCACCAGTCATTTGCTTGCATGGCTCATCTCCTTCCTGGCACGGAGAGCCTACTGGGATGCCGCTTTTATTTACGGATGAAGACTTGTACACGCAAACTCTTTGTGCTGGATGGGTTTTTTGTGTCTTCACAGCCCTGTCCATCAAGACTGAGTCACACTCCTGCTTTGCAAGTAAATACCTGCAGGCTCTGATGCTTCTTGCCTATTGTTTGTGCCCCTTCAGATAAAGTGATAGTGACTGATAATGAAAGCAGTTCTATTTGTATGCAAAATAAACAAAACTAGCTTAAATCACTTGCAAAATCTCAATTTTTTTCTTACTGAAGGAGAGATGAGACCAACTTCTTATTTGTGAATAAATAGCGCTTTGGGGAACTGAAAGAGATTGGTTTTCTTTTCGTTCTTTCTAAGTCCATGGGAATAAATCCATTGCAAATGGCCGAGGGTCTGTGCAAAGCGTGAAATTGCCTTTGCTGCAGTCGCTTACAAAGCTCTGTCTTTCTATAACCAGGGCAATCGAAAGGTCTTCTGCTGGTGAGGCTGGCCGGAGTGGAGCTGGCTCCGAGCGGCGTGGCCTGGCTACAGCAGGAGCTGAAACCCAAACAAATGGTGTGGTTCCAGCTTCTCGGGAGGGAGGACTTGGTGCTCGAGTGCCTTGTGTTAGTAAATAAGGTAAATACAGTGACAAAACTTGACTTTTATCTGCAGGTCAGAGTTTTGACTGTGGTTATGCCATTTGGTTAGCTCAGTACCTTTAAGAAATGCTATTTATCATTTATCTACCTTGACAGGAGTTCTAATTGTTGCATTTGTCAATCTGATTTCAAGGGCAGTATTTCCAAAGACTGGTTGATGACGCGAGTGTTCCGCTGTCGGGTAGTTCTGGGTTGTGTCCTGTAGCTCTGATTACCCCGATGTTTACTCCATCACATGCTCCCTCAAACATCTTCCATTAGGATTAGGTTTTAACAGGCGAATGGAGTCTTCTGAACTTTCTTCCTGCCAGAGTGTAGATTGAGCCATAAGTAAAGCTTGTATCTCGGGGGGAGTTCACACTGAAAATAAATAAAACTGTTTTAAGGGTGAATATCACATTGACTGTGCCTTTCTACAGGGTCGATTTCTCAGTGTGTGCCTAAACGAAGAGATCTTGAGACAAGGGCTTGGCAGAACAGCCCGCATCGAAGGGCTGCATCACGAATCCCGCCTGTACTGGAAGCTTCACAAAAGGCTCCTTCGAGCAGAGTTAAAAGCCTTGAGGAAACATAAAGGAATATGGAAAGAGGAAAGCTCCTCGGAAAGAATCGGAGATCGTTTAAGCAACAGTCAATTCGTAGGGACATTGAAACAATTTGCCAGCTGGTTAAGAAGATCTATTCAAAGGTAAAACGTGGGCCTTGCTCGGGGGAGTGCCGCTCTGCGTCAAGCACAAGTTTGTGATGAAAAGCAGTGCCCTGATCCTGTGGGTCCTTGTCTTGACCAAACAACCCAGGAAGCTCCTAACACTGTATTACACACTCCAGCTGGGATTGAGCTTTAGTAGGAGTATGAAACACACAAATAAAAATGTTCTGAAGCCAAATAATGTCCTAAATGTGTTGTCCACCTGCCAAATACCTACCCAGCTGTGTCAACCGACTGGTTGACTGTTTAGTTCTGAAGAGGCACAGGGTGTGAGTTCACAGCGTACGGCCTTAAACACTCTTCTGTTACAGGTTGTTGCTGCATTGGTTAGAAAACTCCAGACCTTTGCAGAGCTTGCAGTGGTTGTTTACACAGGAGCATTTTGTTTGGATTTCTATTCTCAGACTGCTTTTTGTGTATAATTTGTGTTTTAAGAATCTTTTCGTCCTGAAGAATGGGTTGCATTGTTACCAATATAAAAGGTAATTTTGTTACGGCTGATCTTAAAATGCTGATAAGGTCACAACTAAAGGTTCTGAGAAAAAAAAAAAGTTTAGCAAAGAATATTAATATGTCAGTAATCGGAATTTTTTGATCACATTTAATTGAACAAGTTGTTATTTCTGATGTTCTTTAAATACCTGGAATGGAAACTTCAACGTGCAGTTTGAAAAGGTGGAACACACTGTGCTGAGAACTGAAATTCTCATTCTTGCTTTATTTTTGAAACAGATTAAGTAGAGGAGAGCATCTTGGTGTTAAGTATCTCGGAGCGTATTATTCATGTTGTAAATATCCTCAGAATAAAGATTGAATTAATGTTCATAGCTACATGTTTTATACACCAAGCACTTGACCTTTATTTAACCTCCCGCAACCCCAGTGTTTATTTAAAGTGAAGCGTTTCACGGATTTTCCTTCTCTGTGATTCCTCGACAATCAAATTCTGGGAAGAAGACCTCGGTCCAAAAAAGAGTATCTTCAGAGCTGAGCATTGCTCATCAGACAGTCACCATGTCATTTTTCTCTGCTGACTTCAAGGCAAAATGGTGAATCCCAACATGCTAAAAAAAAAAAAAAAAAAAGGCAGAGGCAGCTTTTCCTTGGGTAAGAACAGATGTCAGTGCTTCTTTACAACTTCTATAGCTCAAAGTTGACTTTTAACCCCAAACTGCACCTTCAGTCTCAGCAATAATCCATTTCTCATATGGGGGTTTATAGGTTCCTACGTCTGGTAAATAGAAAGAGCTTTTCTAAACTGAGCGTGATTGTATAGTAATGATGGTTTGGGTTGGGTTTTTTTCTGTAATTAAATCTAATTCTACTTGGGCTTTGCGCTTCTGTTTTGTAGATGGGTCATAGGAGGCTATGTCACAAAAATCCACTGTAAAACTGAGAGAAAAAATCTCAGGAAAGTGCATTTCTAGCAAGCAGAGGTGAGGTGTGGGTGAATATGAACCAAGTTTCTTCCCTCCCCGTCGTGCATCAGCCCCTTTTACCCTTGATGAAGTTCAGAAAAGCAGTAGAGATTTTTCTAAATTACAGCAAATCGCTGTGTCCACGAGGCTGTGACTTGAGAAGCATTTTTAGAGGTGGCAATGCAGCTGTTTTATCACTTACGTTGAGAAAGCCTCCCCTGGGCCTGAACTAAATTTTTCAGGTTCCCTGTAGGGGTGACAGGGAGATAGTCCAACAGAAATCATTTCAGAATGAACATTGAAATCTTTTAATTTAGGCCTCCCATGTTTCTTCATGTTTGTTGCACGAGGTGAGAAGTTTCTGTGATGAGCTCTCAGTAGAGTTCTCGCTCAGAATTCAAACCCAGGGATCCAACCAGGCGAGTCTTGCTGCCAGTAACCCGCTGGTGTGGGCTTTGGGATTGTAGTGACAACTGATTTCAGGACAGGCAACTCCTGTAATTGTTTGTTAATGCTGTTTTCCTTATCGTCCAGGGCTTATCTGTTTTAAAACAAACAAACAACACACCCTTCCCCGACAGAAAAAGCACAACTGGGTTCAAAGCTGTGCTTTCCATCTGTGCAAGGCTTGAGAGGTTGCAGATCTTGTCTCTGTGGGAGGCCTGTCTATTGAAAAACCGGTAACAGGAGTAGAAACAAACAGCTCTGCACAACTGAGCTGGGGATGTGCCTGGGAGGTCAGGGCAGGAACAGCACTTTTCTCCATTATTTAAAGACACATCCTATGCTGTCTCAGAGCAGCACCATCCCATTCCTTGAGCCACAGCAGCAGTGCACGTCAAGAGTCTTTCCAAGCAGAAGATGCAGTTCTTGTGTGATTGGGAATAAGGACAAGAATTAAACTCTTCAGCTCTTGTGCCTTTTCCCCTGCAACTCTAATTAGACCGTGAGCAACACAACGTCTTAAAGATTGTAAAGAGGGAAAGGAGATGCCTCCAAATGGCCCACTAAGAAAAATACCTTGAGCGTTGCACAGGCTTTTTATGGCTGGCGAGGCACGTAGGGCAAATGGTGGTCATAAACTCGACCGGGAGCCCACCCAAAAGCCCTGGGTGCCCCTTCCTGACAGACTAAGAGAAGCTCAGCCCTGCACGGAGCGAGGCCTCAGTGCCGCACGGCGCTGGGTGGCCGGGACGGGGGAGACAGCGCAGTCCCTTTCCCCGGGACACATCCCTTGTCCACGCCACTATCCTGCCCTTTTCCCAGCCCGTCTGACCTCACACGTCCTGGGTCCCCGTACAACGCTCCTTGCTCACCCAGGGACCGCCAGATAGAAAAAGTTGGAATTCCAAACGGAAGTTTTGGACTTAACCTCCACGGGGGTGCGTTCTCAGGTGAGGAGGACGCCCAGAGCTTTCGGTGGCCTTCGGTACACTGTGCATCAGGGAACCCAGAGCTGAGGACGTACCGGTTATCGCTGCCCTGCCGTTAGCCAGCGCGGGCGAGCAGCCCTTGAACCCTTCATCGTAAGTTTTTAAAGGGGGGAAAAAAAACCCCGCAAGTCAGTCAAACCCGATGGTTTCTCTCCTTCCCGCCGGACGATCCCGGCCTGCTCGGGGGATGGTCCCTGAACGCTGTCTCCGGCTCCCGGGGGCGGCGGGTGTCTCCCCGGGGTTGCTCGGTGCCGTGCCGCCGGCGGGGGCCGGGAGGTAGGACCGGGAGGTACCGCCCCGCCTCACAGCAGGTGCGGCGTTTGTGGCGGTTGCCGCCGTCCCGCGCCCTGAGGGGACGGGGCAGTCCCGCCCCGCGCGTCTCCATGGCACCCGCCGCCGGCAGGGCGAAGGTGAGCTCGGGGGGCCGCCTCGCTCCCTCAGTTCCCGCCGGACCGCGGCTTTTCTCAGCTCGGACCGTGGCTCGCCTTAGCTCGGACCCTGGCTCGGCTTAGCTCGGACCCTTCCCACTCGGCTCGGGGAGCTCGGTGAGTTCCGCTGTGAGGAGGCTCTGCCGGGCCCGTCAGGGAAGGGGACTCGCGGCAGCTGTGAGGCGGGACGGCGCTGAGGGCGGGGGAGGCCCCGGCGGCGCTGAGGGGGAGCGCTGAGGGGCGGCTCGGAGCGGACACACAATGGAGCAGGTTGAATGGAAGCGAGTGCGGGGCCGCCGCAACACCGGGGCTGGATCGGCGGCCTCAGCCGCCGGCGGGGCTCCGCTGGCGGGCGAGAGCACGGTCCGCTCCGGGCACGCCACCTCTCCGGGTTTCCCTCTGCGCACCGCGCCGGAGGGCGGGCCGGGGCGGGGTGGGCGGCAGCGCCGTGCGTTTGAACGGGAGAGCAGGTTGAGGTGGTGGCGGCGGCGGACGGGACCGAGCCGAACCGGGCACCCTGCGGTGAGTGAGGGTGGGATGCTCCGAGTCTCCGGCCTTTGAGGAGTGGGCGGGTGGCGCGGGCCCCGGGGGGGCCCCCTGCGGTGGGGCCGGGGGTGGTCGGCGGCGGGACGGAGCTGTCCCGGGGCGGGTGCGGGTGCGGGTGCCCACCCCTCCGGGAACCTCCGCTGGGCTTTCGTTTGGGGAGCTAATACTGACTTTTCCCGATGTTTGCAGCCGAAAGTTTAGATGAGGGTTTACAAGGTGCAACTTTTTTGTTTGGTTGGGGGTTTTTTGTTGTAGTTGTTTTATTGTTTTGTTTGGTTTGGGTTTTTTCGGATAAAATGTTGTCCAGGTCTGTGAGACGCTGCGTTTCTCGCAGGACGCTGTTACTCGCTTTATAAAGAATCGCCACCTTTCCTCCCGCCGGAGCCGTCGACATCCCTGGGAGCATCGCGGGGTCCCCGGGCGAAGGCAGCGCCCGCGGAGCAGCCGGTGCCGAAGGCTTTGCCTTGGTGCTCCGAGGTGTAGCTGGTGTCGGCCGGGGTCACAAGGAGCTGCTCCAGGCGTTGTTTTGTCTGTTTGTTCTGTTGGTGAAATAATGAATCATTCCGGGTAAACTTCCGGCCCTTTTTTGGGCACTTTGCCCCCTTTCTTGGGGGCAAAACCTATTTTGCCACGTGGTGCGGGAGGTTCTGCTCTAAGGTTTTGTCAGAACAGTTGCAGCACCCGGTTCGGTGCTGAGCCCAAATGCAGCTGCTTGCTGTGCCTTAAATTAAAGCCAGACCGTGTTAAATGAGGCTTAACATAAAGTCCTGACCCCACTGAGCGGAGCAGAAGACATCACCCCAAGAGTGTTGCAGGGTGCAGTGCTTACAGAGCACGCTTGGTCCCGACCCTGTAAGATGTTGGGAGTTGAAAGGAATCAAGCCTCTGGCTGGATTGAGTCCTTCCTAAAATTACCTCGTTTGAGGGCTAATAATTTACTCCATAAATATTTTTTTTCAAGAAAAAGAGGAAGTACAATGAGCTGGGAATTGCACTCTGTGCACATTTTGTTGTAATTAAAGCAACTGGATAATTCTGGGAACTTCAACTCGAGCTGACCGAAAAGTGTTTTTAGCAGAAGTGTTATTAAATTCCAGGGAGAAAGATATAAGCCTTATCTGATGAAGTGGTCATAGGCTCTTTGTTTAAAGTGTGCTTTAACTCCTGAGTTAGAAAGCACAATGTTTGCCTGTTTTCAGTGGACTCTCCTGACTGACTTGTCCTTCCAACTTCTGACTTGGTGTGTTACAAAACTTAGAGGAAGCGAAAGAAAACTTTGAATGTCTGTTGTTCTGCAACGTGAAAGAAAACCTGCTCTTAACATTACGGAAAAGATAGACAGGATTCAACCCTGCCATGAGACCCGTAACAACGTGGTGGTATATGGAGAGAAAATGCTGACTTTTGGGGAGGGGGGAGGCAGCAGAGTGCATGTGCACTATTAAAAATCTTCCTATTTCTTTAAACGTTGGCTCTCTGCAATAAGTTTGAGGAGCTGTTTTTGTTTGTTATTGGTTTTTCTAGGTTAAAAAATGCCAGCAGGCTGTTACTGACAAAAAAACCCCAAACCAAAGAACTCTGTTTTATCAGTTGAAGATGCATGGTTTGTGAAAAATGATCTGAGTGGCTGCAAACACTTTCTGGTTTTATGCTACCTATTGTCTCTAAAAATGGGGATCAGCTGGTGGTTTTGGATCGAGTGGTGCACAACTCATTATTTTAACAATACTGGCTCTGCTTGGGAGGTTGCCTAGGGAATTGATTTAATGCTTCTGTCCTTTCACCCTTTGAGGCGGGTGTCCCACAATGACTTTGATCATAATCACCAATATTTGTAAAGGAGAATAAAATTCTCACTCCAAAGGAAAGGCCACCCGCTATTAACAGAGTTTTGCATGAGTCAATCTGTAATTTAAAACACTGTCAAGAAATACCTGTGGCAGTAAAACAGTTCTATGATAAGCATCAAAACACAGAATGAAAATTAGTCCTATTCAGTATTTAGCTTCCTTTTTTTTTCCTTGGAGAGGTTTTAATGCTGAAGCTCCATATTTCTGTTTGCTCTACAAAGGAATCTTTCTAATAAATAGAATGGCTTTCCTTTTTAATGACATCTGAACAAGGATTTTTTTTCTCTCTCTCTCTTTTTTTTTTTTTTAAAGTGTTACACAAGATTCATTTCAGTTTAAATCGATAACCAAGATGGCAAAGCTGGAGCTGTGGCTCAGGGTGGTGTGGTGACAGTAGAGTTTTGTTTTGTTTGCTTTGGGGTTTGTTTTTTTTTTAGTAAATTTAAAGAAGTCCAAATGTTAAAATATATCACAACCTCCAAGTTATCAAAGTAGAGGTTTCTTTCCAGGTCTGCTAGAGACCTCATGTATAGTTCAATAGGACAGGTTTTCCTGACTGTGCTTTTAGAAGAGGTAAGACTGCCAGGCATAACCCCCTTGTAGGGTCTTACAGAAACTTCTTTTATGAGTGCTTCAAATTCACTTGAATGTGTTGAAAGGAAGGTGCTTTAGAAACACGGTCATTGTGGCATTTGCCTCTTGGCACAGTAGGATGCGGAGCACGTTCTGTGCCGTCACTGGCTGTTGGGCTGGCAGGGTGGTAAAGTGGTCACACGCCAGCAAAGCGTGGCTCCCCGGGGCGGTGGAGCAGGGCTGAGCAATGTGCCAGAGATTGAGTGGTTTGAGCCACTGGACTGGGAGTGGGCTAGGGATCAATCTGTCTTTGCTTCCAAGTCAGTAAGCAGAAGGTGCTTCCACTGGAGAGCTGCTGAGGTTGGCCAGCGTTGGTGCAGACTGATCTAGCTGCGAAGAGAGATGTGTGTGTACTCTTTTTTTGTTTGGTTGGTTGGTTTTTCATTTCTTGTTTATTTTAGGAAACTGGAATTGTTTTCTGTAACAAAGGTGGCTTTCTTGTTCTGGTCTTCATGGACACTGAGGGCATTATCATTACTCCAGAGATCTGAGCTTGCCTTCTGCTTTGCTGACTTACGGAGCCTTTGGCTGGTCATCTGGCATTACAGAACTACCTCGTTGTACCCAGGCAGCTGAGAGTGATGTGGAGTGTGCATTTGAGAGATGGAAATGCGGGTTGGGAGATCCAGAAAGCAAGGAGATCTACTGCAGATGGGCATTCTAATTAAAGTTCCCAGAAGAGCAGTGGGAGTGTGGGTGAGTGGAAGGGAGAAGTGGGCAGAGCTGCTGTCAGCAGTTTGGAAGCAGACACCTGTTGAAAAAACCAGGGTTGGGAAGCTGGGGATGCAGGATGTACCCCTGTGGAACCTTGGGTCCACCGGTGGACACTGCAAAACTGTTTCAAGAGCATTGGGCCACATTCATTGAAGCAACGTATCGTGTTTGGTGAGTCTCTGCAACATGAAATAACTCAAAGCTGCTTGCATGAAACTTCAAGTGGAGACAAGCTGTTGTCTAAAGCAGTCCATGCTCCATTACAAACATGATTTATTGGAGCTGACACAAAGTTCACATACCCACGCACACCGAGCATGACCAAGCGTGTCACTGAGATGGAGTATGGGCTGTGTTGGCTGTGCCAGCTTAGGCCTAAACCAGGCAGCTGAGCCTCATGCCTTAGTGTTGCTCGTGTTCTTTGCTTGGTCTTAGTTCCAGCCATGGGTGATTGACACATTGGTTGGTAGTGTCCCTACAAGAAAAAATGGAGAAATATTGTCAATTACCAACTGATGACAAACGCAAAAGGTCTTGTGGTTGTTCTTGCTGGCACTCTTAACAGGCCACCCTGGTCAGCACCAGCACCACCAGGCCAAGTGCTGTGAGTGGGAGGTTATTTTCTTGACCACACACAGTAGTATAATTCATTGGAGTTGGTGGCAATGTATCATCTCCAGCATGGGAGGTAACGTTGGACTTTTATTCCCTCCCCCTCCCCTTTCATTCTGTTTTTTACCTGGAGAGTGGAGGTGTGAGCTAAGAATTGCTGGGAGCTCACAAACTGCCTCTGAGGTTAATAAATTCCCTCTGACTTTGGGAGCATTCACACTGGGGTGGATGGCTCTTTGAGGGGCTGACAGTTCTGGGGTTGCTGGGTGTTCCTCTGCCTGTTTTGAAGTGAGTGGTGGTGTTTATAGAAGAAATTGGAGAAAATATAAAAGAATCTCAAAGAGTTTAATAAAATCTTCAGGAGTGTTGTTGATGATGCATAGCAAGATGTCATTGACAATGTGGTGAGGTGAGTTCTCTCTCTGTGGATGAAAATCTTCAGTGTAGAAAGACTCTTGCTTTCAACATCTAGAGTTTGAAAAGCTTTGTGCAGCAAAACCAAAACATCATTTGGATTAGTGAGCGTGGGCAACAGCAGCAGAAAGGTGTGCAGAGCACTGGAAAGCTGTGTAAGGAGATCATTCTCATACACTTATATTTGTCACTTCCATGTCTGGGGTGATGACCGTTGTGCTGGATGCAGGGTGTACAAGGCAGGTGTCTTCTGAAGCGGTGCCCGCTGAGTGATAGAGGCAGCAGCATGCTGCCCTCCTGGAAATAATTCCTGAAATAGGAGAAAAACAAATTCCATTTAGGCACCTTGAGAAACGGGGAGCAAATGCTAATTCCCTTTCAGGGTCTGTTGCCATGGGGAGTCAGTTGAAATCCTTTCTAATGCCTTCCTCAGCAGCCAGTTGTGCTGACACATGCTTTTCATGACTTCCCAGAAGGAGCAGAGAAATGACTTGAAACAAAAGCTCCATCAGAATGAACGGCCACATCAGAATGAACGGCCACAGGAAGATTAAGGTTTGCTGTTTGTTAGCTGTGGGTGGGACAGATCAGAAAGTTGTCCGTTATACTGGCTCACACAGCTGGACTGGCCTCCCATCTGCACTGGGTGGGCTAATGGGTGCTGGGAACTCGCTGGCCAGAGCCTGCGCGTGTGCGGCGCGGGGAAGCCTACCTGTTCCTCTCCAGGGAAGTGAAGGGCAGTCTACGGAGCAGCTTGTGGGCATCAGTCCTCCAGCATGACCCGAGTTAGCTGCGGTTAGGGTGAGGCTGAACCTCACATACTGCTGGTGCCATCAGGAGGGAAACCCTGCTTTTGACACCTTGCCACTGGCTGAGTGAAGCTGGGTGCAGTTTCCTGAGTGTCCCCAGCAGAGCACTGGTACTGGGACGAGGGACAGAACTAGTGTAGGGGACCATGGAGAGAGCCGTGGTCTGATACGGCAGTAGTGATGTCAGTGATGACAGTGCTGTTTCCGTCTTGCCGATGTTGATTGTTAGTTGCTGTAAAATGAACAAAGATTTTGAAGCAGCTTTTTCAAACACTGAAACCAGCGACTGACGTCAGAGTGTCTCTTCATCTGGTGAACGATGTATGACTGTGGTTAGTGTTTAATGCTCTAATGGGGGAATAGCCAAAATACTAGGTTAAAATAAATCAGTCAATCTGCATTATCAGGAAACTTGTCTGTCTAAAGAGTGTGTAAGTGGAACACCTGTATCCCAAATCCAAAGTCTCTTGTGACCTTTTCCCTTTGAATAGACAGCTTTGACTTCGAAGAGTTTCCAGTTGTTCCCAGTGAAATCCACAGGAAATTTTTCTTTGCTGCCATTCTGGCTTGCACCTTCCAACACCTGTACTGCCAGCACAGCTGTGCTCCTGGCCTCGGGCCACACTGGGTTGGGGAACTCATCTGGCAGAAGAATAAATCAAACAACAGTACCTGCCTTTTTTTTTTTTTTTTTTTTTTTTTTTTTTTTTTTTTTTTTTTTTTTTTTTTTTTTTCCTGGCCTTGTCTGGTGGTTTGTGGAGGGGTGGGTCTTTTGTTGAGAATGAGACAAGGGA
>JANHGN010016141.1:0-11809 GCA_024605025.1 Megaceryle maxima
ACCAATCCTTGGCAGTAACTCTAAACATGGAGCATTATCTCTGCTAGAAGCAGACACTGCCTGTGAAAATGTACCGTTAACTTCAGAAAGTGCTGTTAGAAGAGACTGAGCTGGGATGAAAAATGACTGAACAGAATTGTTCTGTTCTAACTCAAACCAGCACATGATCATTTCCAACCTGTGATAGTGTGAAGATAGATACTTCATCTGATATTGGCACAGTAACTTGCAAATTTTGGTTTCTTACTTCTAGTGTTATCACCTAATCATTTTTTTGTAAAATTTGTAAATTGAAATAATTTTCACATATAATGATTTATGCTTACATGCATACATACCATGTCTTTGCCACTTAACAACTACAGTGCTTCTCCATCTAAGAAGTCCAGGTTGCTAGCATTTATTAATTCAGTAAACAGGATTTTATAACACTTGTAATATCTATTTGGTAGTATATCTGTTTCAAATTCTCTTTTTGTTGTTCTCATGATTATTACCATGTTAAATTAAAAATACAAAGGAGGATTCATTGTCTTATTATTACTTGACATATTGCTAAAAGAGTCTTAAAATAAGTCTTCTCTTACGTTCTTTTGTTGTCTCTGCTAATGAAAATATTAACTCTTTTAGGTTCTAAATGATTTTTAAGCCAGCTCCTAGCACCAGTGAGTCAGTACATTCCCTTTTTTTATAGCAGAGATTTACTGCCCATTAACTTTGATTCTGTTTCTCCTCAGTGGCTTTACATTCCCAGAAGATTTAAGTTCTTGTAAATATTTTCCTCTTTGCAGCGAGGAGCTACGAAAAGAAGCACGACAGTTGAAACGTGAACTGCTGGAAGCAAAGCAGAAAAAGGAAGAAAGAGCTTTAAAACCCAAGGAAAATGAAGGTAAGAGTATATTACAGCTGGTGTGTAGATCTACAGTTAACATTCTAGTCTTGAAATTTTTTAGTTGTTTTGTGTTTCATGTGGATAGATGTGGACACTATATTGTTGAAATATGTATTTTTTTTCTAATAAAATGAGTTTTCCTTGAGAATGGTAATAATGTAAGGATATCAGTACCTAAATAAATTGTACAGGTAGCATTCATTCTTTCAAATGAAGTGGTAGTTATTCATCCAAACGTTATTTAGTTACATGTTTATTCTGACTTGTATCAGAAATAGTGTGGCCAGCAGGACTAGGGAAGTGATTGTCTCCCCACACTCAGCACTGATGAGGCTGCATCTTGAAAGCTGTGTTCAGTTTTGGGCCCCTCACAACAAGATAGACATTGAAGTGCTGGAGCATGTCCTCATGCCCAGTTGTGTAGGCATGAGGTGAGGAAGGCCAAGGCACGGTTAGAGCTGAACTTGACAATGGGCGCAAAAAATAACAAGAAGGGCTTCTACAGGTACATCAGTGGATCTCTCTGGACTTCTGCAAGGTCTTTGACATGGTTCCCCACAACATCCTGCTCACCAAGTTGGAGAGATACAGATTTGATGGGTGGACTGTTCAGTGGATAAGGAATTGTCTGGATGGCTACATCCAGAGGATAGTAGTCAATGGCTCAAAGTCCGGATGGAGAGCAGTGACAAGTGGCGTCCCTCAGGGGTCCATACAGGGACCTGTATTGTTTAACATTTTTATCAACAACATAGACAGCAGGATCAAGTGCACCATCAGCAAGTCTGCAGGTGACACCAAGCTGAATGGTGCTGTCAATACACCAGAGGGATGGGATGCCATCCAGAAGGACCTAGACAAACTGGAGAGGTGGGCCCAAGTGAATGTCATGAGGATCAACAAGAGCAAGTGCAGAATCCTCCATGTGGGCCAGAACAATCCCCACTATCAATACAAGCTTGGGCATGAAGCAATAGAGAGCAGACCTGCAGAAAAGGACATGGGGCTGCTGATAGACAAGAAGCTGGACATGAGCATCCAGTGTGTGCTTGCAGCTCAGAAGGCCAATTGCATCCTGGGCTGCATCAAAAGAAGTGTGGCCAGCAGATAGAGAGAGGTGATCCTACCGCTCTACTCTGCTCTGGTGAGACTTCACCTGGAATACTGCGTCCAGCTCTGGAGCCCTCAGCACAAGAAGGACACAGACCTGATGGAGAAGATCGAGAGGTGCTCCATAAGGATGATCAGGGTCTCAAACACCTCTGCTACGAGGACAGGCTGAGGGAGCTGGGACTGTTCAGCCTGGAGAAGAGAAGGCTCCAGGGAGACCTAATAGTGACCTTCCAGGACCTGAAGGGAGCTTACAAAAAGAATGGAGAGGGCCTGTTTACAAAGGCCTGTAGTGAAAGGACAAGGGGCAATGGTTTTAAATTAGAAAAGAGTGGTTTTAGATTGGATGTAAGGAAAAAGTTCTTTACCATGAGGGTGGTGGAACACTGGAGCAAGTTGCCCAGGGAGGTGGTTGAGGCCCCATCCCTGGAGACATTCAAGGTGAGATGTGACAAGGCTCTGAGCAACCTGCTCTAGTTGAGGATGTCCCTGCTCTCAGCAAGGGGCTTGGACTAGATGACCTCTAGAGGTCCCTTCCAACCCAGGCATTTCTATGATTCTATGTCCAAAGAAGGGCAATGAAGCTGATGAAGGGTTTAGAGCACAAGTCTTATGAGGAGTTGCTGAGGTAACTTGGGTTGTTTAGCCTGGGGAGAAGGAGGCTGAGGGGAGACCTTATTGCTGTCTACAACTACCTGAAAGGAGGCTGTAATGAGGTGGAGGTCTGTCTGTTCTCCCAATTAAGAAGCAATAAGTCAAGAGGACACAGCCACAATTGCCCCAGGGGAAGTTTAGATTGGATATTAGGAAAAATTTCTTTACTGAAAGTGTTGTTAGGTCCTGGAATGAGCTGCCCAGGGAGCTTTCCTGGAGATATTTGAAAGACATGTAGATGTAGCAATTAGGGACTTGGTTTAGTGGTGACCCACCAGAGCTGGGTTAACAGCTGGACTTGAGCATCTTGAAGGTCTCTTCCAAACAGATTGATTCTCTGATTCTGCTTCTGTAGTTGGGCAAGCTTCTGGATATGAAATACCCCACACATGACTGAATTCTTTGGTGGGTATATACCTGTTCTGACCTCTGACTTGGAATGTCTTGACATTCTGAGGTGGAAAGATACTTAAACACAGATGGTTAACTTTGAACACAAAGCTGCTGACTTCAAAATTTTACACACCTTATGACACTGGGGGAACTCAGAAAGTCAGTTCCATGTTTATTTTTTATAAACCTTATCAGAATGGGATCTTCAGATGCCCAGTTCCTTGTTATATAAATTTTATACCCTGGTTCTTCCTAGATGTACATAAATGGCTGAGCTTATTACACACCTTATGTAAGGTGTGTGTTTTAGTGCAGATGGATGTAACAACCTTCATTGGGTGAACTGATGAGAAATTTTTAAAATTTCTGAAAAATTTCCAGAGGACATTCAATTTAGAATAGTGGTGGAAAGTTTAACATAATTTTTTAGAAAAACTCATGGACTATCTTGAATAACAAGTGAGCTTGGTCAGCAACCAGTTTATCAGAATAAAAAAATACAGTATCTTGAACTTGTATATAAAATCTGGCACCAAATTTTGCAAAGTATTGGCCCTGAAAAAGTCCTAGGAATCATGCTCAAACACTGAAGGAATATAAGCTCTCATTGGCAAGATAATGAATGTTGTCACTACCATGTAGAAAAAGAGCTGAAAGTAGAAATGTAGGAAACATAGAAGTGTAGTCCTTATGTTTAAGTATAATAAATTGTACTGAATAGTGCCATGTATGGCAGTTGTAACACTATTGCTTAAACATTATCCCTTTTCTGGTACCAGTTAAGTCAGAAGAATTATTGTGGAGTAATTTGTATAATCTGGGCTTTCCTTTTTGTGATTACTGTTAGAGCACAGGGAGGCATCTGTCAGAGTATGTGTTGAGAAAGCTGCATAGCAGGAAAGAATATATGCAACAAGTTCTTGGAGTACCTAACTAAAAATCCTGAAAATAGACATGTTCTAAGATTTAAGACAAAAGGGCATCAAATCAGATACAAGTGGTGAAGAGCGAAATTATTAATGAAAATACAGCAAGAGGAAACAAGTGAGCAAGGAGAGTTGGTTATCAAAGAGCTTGAATGTTTGTTTTCACTGTCTTTAGCAAACTTTGATCGTATGTAACCGTATGATCAGTGACATAGAAGGAAGACTTCAGGTACAGAACAAGCAACTAGAAACTACTTAGATAAAAAATATGCACCAAATGAAATAATGTAAAAAACTTGTTAAACATAATTGATACGGCCTTGAAGGAGAGGAAAGTTTTCCTACATTTACGTAGAATGAACATGTAGTGCTTAAAGGTGGTGACTGAAGGGCAGCTGGAAGATTTACTGTGTAATTGGTATATAGTTTGCATTATAAAGGATTCTAGATTAAATATGAGAACAGCTTTAATTAAGAGATGCATTTCTGATGCCAGACATTTAAAAGTGATTAAAACACCATTGTGAAATATCAGAATTTACTGAGCATTACCACATGGTCTTTTCATTAGACATTTAATTGAAGAATACAGTAATGGTCCACTGTCTAGCTCTGGGTGCATATTGATCCTAGTAGCATAAAATAGCCATAAAATTTTCATACATACCATGTATTTTGATGCCAGGATTTAGTGACACCAATAAAATAAATGCAAAAATTATAATCATTGAAGGAAAGAAAGTAAACAAAATACAGAGTTGTGATCCTATTCTCTGTGAATAGCTGGTTTTGACTCCAGGGTTGACTAGGTGAACTAATTTATTAGAAGACACTTGAAGATAAATTCAGCTTAGGTAGGGAGTAGGATGGAACGGTTTCATCTTAAGTGTTTAAAGATGGTAAGTGATAGGAATGAGGGGATACCTTTACTGAAACAGCCAGCCATTTACAACTGAAGAATAACAGATTTTAGAAACAGTTTAGTTTGACTATAATGAAATCTAGCAGCAGTAAAACAGTGTTGTACCTGAGCAAGTAATTTTATCCCAGAGTTAACCTATTCCACATTAAGAAATTGCATATATTTGAAAGAGACTACTATCAGGAAATTAATGTGGATGTAGCAGGAGATTATTCCATTGTTCTTTGCTTATTCTCTTGAGGAACATGGGATGGAGAGTGAGTTGTGTCATGCTGTATCAGGTATGTCTATGCCTGTAGCGCAGACACTTGTACAGTGTCTGCCTATGCTCTGAGCTGGCTGCATTTGTAAAAAATACTAGTTTCAGAGTCTATGTAAGTGTGTTAATATGATTCTGTGCTTGATTAATAAACAGTTCATCTCAGCCAAAGCCTACAATCCTAGCAGGAGAAATTCACTGAAGACCACAGAACTGTGAGAATAAGGCTTAGGTCATACTGGACTTTTTGCAGGATCAGAGCAGATTCTGAGAGGATGCTAATGAGTCGATGGCAGCACAGCCACATCCATTTTACATCCACTGTCAGGTCTTTAATATTATTGGTATCACATTTAGTACTTCAGTTTGTTCCTGTTACATGTTATGCCTATCTAATTTTTTTCTGTATTCAGATATTAGAGTAATTATGGAAGATGGGGGTGGGGGGGAGAAAACGTGTTTACATTGTTTCAAGAGGACAGAGAAAATAACTAATTCCCTCCATACATGTTTTATTAAAACCAGCCTTCGAATTTGTGAATAAGGTTGTTGACTATGCCAGACTGCTGTCAAGACCTTACTTTAAATAAGATGTTTTTCTTTTATATGACATTTGCTGCAATGATGCCAGAAATTACATCAAACACTATAATTTGAGTGTTGAATTACTTCAGCATTTTGAAGTACTTAATCAAATATTTGAAAAAGATACACTTTTCAGAGTTCTATACTGTAAACCTGTGAATATGGTGAAATTGCTATAGACAAATACCATCTGTGCCGTTGTTTATGTCTTGATTTTAAATAGTAGCAGTAGTATTTTAGTTTTTCACATTATAACATTTTTGTAAACTGATAATCTGTTGATGATGAAATTACTTGTCACACACAAGAAAACAGAAGAGCTACGAAGTACTATTTGAGCAGAGAAACCTAACAACTAATGTAGAAACCAGCATTTAAGTGTAAGAATTCTGCTGAGATTTGAAGGATTTTCTGGTTTGTTTTTATTTGTAGTATGGTAATCAAATGATTAAAGTGTTTAGAAAACACATAATCTAGCAAGGATGCCAAGTTAACATATTTTATTTCTGGTTTATTGCTAATTTTGGGTAATGTCAGTGACACCTAAGAGTTTTAAGTCTTAGGTGCTTTTCTGTAGTCTGTGACTTTATCAGAATTGCACACCCTTAAGAACATCGTGACAACAACAGCATCCAAAATTTGGTGGTTTTGGGAATTATGTGGCATAAATATGTTAAGTATGAAGATTTTGCAATATATACAATACAGCCTCATATCAAAGTATGCATCTTGAATGTGTCACTTTTACAAACCTTTTTTCTACTGTTTTTGTTGGGGGTTTTTTTTCCCTCATTTAATCTCATAAAACAATACCCAGCATCCCTATTCAGTCTCCTCTCTGGTAAAGTGCATGCTTTTTCCTCTCCTTTCTCTTCCTGCAAAAGAAAAGTTCAAAAAGTTCACTGTAAAAGGACAAAAAGTTCACTGTAAGCCAGCTATGATTTTACTAATATTCTTAAGCATGTGCTCCAAATCAACTGACATTGGAAAATCAACCATATTTTAGACAGAGACTGCATGTCTAAAATCTACCAAAGTTCAGAAGAGATTCACTTGAACTTTAAGTGTTGCATATTAAGGTTTACAAATCAGGGTACTCTGCTGTTTCCAAGAAATGTTTTAAGCTCTAAGAATAACTCTTAAGATTGAGATGGATAAATGAACTAGTAAGTTTATTCTAGAATTCTTGCTTTTTTCACCGTAGCAAACTGAAAATACAGTAATCTGTCCAGACCCTGAAGGCAAATTTCTGTAGGTAAATCTGTTCAGATATTCAGTTAGTAAATACTTCCTGACTCTGACCAAACTCATAAGCAGACAGTGGCTTTTCAGGAACTAAGGCAGAGGTATAGTAACAGTAACTGAATAGTAGTTAATGATGCAAAGAAAACCACAAGTAGAATTAGTCCTAAATAAAAATATACTTGAGAGTATGTTATAAATTCTTTCAAGCATAACAGTATTTCATATTGTTTTTTCTGTTACATTTATCTTTATACTATTTACAATAAATAAATGGTTTTTAATGCTGTATAAAAAAATTACCTGGATTTTTCAGGAAGTGTGTTATCTGTCTTAGATCTTAATTATAAAAAGTGCCTTTATGTTCTCCGTTACTTTTGATGGGTATTCCATTTTAATTAATGAAATATTAAGGCATATCAGACTTTCTTCTGTAGTTTGTAAGAGTTTTGTTCGTTATGGAACAAAAATAATTTTTATTTTCAAGATTTGAATTTCATCAAGATTTTTTAAAATCAGTGATGCATATCTCTATAATTCCAGAATATAAACTGAATATTGCTGAATAACTGAAAGTGGAATGTACTGCACAATAAAGAAATGTGGTTTAGGCCTCTTATTTTAATGCACAAAAACACTTGATCATAACTTCTTGCATTTCAAACAAGGAGTTGTCCATGTTTTTTCAGCTTTTTGTTTCCCCCTGGGGTATTTAATCTAGATGTACCATGAATTTCTTGAAATTTCTGTCCAGTAGGACTTTTATTTTATGAAATGTCACTTCTGAGTTGTGAAGGAATATTTTTGAGATCCTGACAAAAGTTAATGTGTCCACCACATTTAAAACATATACAAACCCTGCTAGATCAACTGGGGTGTCTTTTAATACAGATTTCTTTGTTCACTGCACTTGTTATCTTACCTCAGTTCTGCATGAACCTGGATTATATATGCAAAGTGCATTACAAGAGTTAATAGGATTACTTTCATGAAGTTCAGTGTATCGGGAACATTTTGTAAGATATTTAAATCTATCTGTACAAGAATTTTCATGCTAGCTGTATCCCAACGAAGAGTAAACATAAGCCAAAATTCTTTCATTGATCCGTACCAGCACTGTAGGCTCTATCTTTTTTATGGTGACTTTAAACCTTGAGAAATAGCATAATTTTTTCTCTGTCACAATATGTAGTTTCTGCCCTTCTGAAGATCAGTGTATTTCTGGTAATGCTTTTAGCAAACCAAACTGTTCTTTTTTACAACAAAAGTTTTATGCACAGCTTCATTATGAGGTTTTCATTTCTCAGAAAGGAAAGAAAATCTCTAGATTTTATACAGATTCCACCTCCTTCATACAAGGACAGTTATTACTACAAGGTTTGTTAGGACTGAAGAAAATAACAAAGCGATAAAATAACAAAATTCTTACTGTGAAAAATTGTATGCATACTGTAAAGAATACATTTTTCTTAAATTTTACCTTATCTATGCCACAATTGGTATACATGCTAAGCCAAAGTTACCCTACCTGATAATACTAGAAATGATGCCCAGTCATTAAGCTCAATATCAATATGAGCATAAGCAGTGATTGTACTTTTCTGATCTACCACAGTCAGCAGGCCTAAAACTCATACTTTTTGTATTCAAAATGTGAAAAATAAAATTCAGTTGCAGTTTCCAAAAAAGAGCATGTCTGATGCAGCTTTGAGTTGGTGTTTATTATGCTATTAAATTTACCATGTGAATGATGCTTTGTCTAAATAAATTCACTTAGATTAAGGAGCTGAAGCTTAAATGGTTTAGTAACAATGTAAAGATCGTTATATTTTTGATGGATCAGCAAGCTGGACCTAAGTTTGTCAAGCTTGATATGAAGGTCAAGTTCATCATACAGTGCTGTGATTCTTCTTTTTTCCAGCTCTATTGCCACAGATTTGGAGGGGCTCTGTTACACTGACAGGGAGATAGGAAGTAGTAGCCTGCAATCTATTTTTACATTTTAAAAGGATTCTTCTCACCAACAAATCTCTCTTCTGGATGTTTTCTTTTGCTTGATAATTGTGTGAGTTTGTTCATGCAGACATGAAATCATTTTATCAAAGAATTGCTACTTATCAGAACAATATTTTACCTATAGTAAAAAATACATCTGGATTATGCTTTTGAGGTGATTGTTGGGAGTTTTTCAAAAGTTTTGAAATGTGTTAGAAACCCATTGACTTTGGGGTCTTTAAAATCTTTTAAGTTTGCATTACTTGCTTTTCATGTGGCGTAATGGGTCGTAAAATCTCACGAAGAAATGCAAGCATAACTTTAAGTCATTTTAATGAAAGGTGCAAAAGTATGATGCATATAAGTGTGTGTTTTGGTTAACTCATTTTAAAGTTAGTTCAGGTGGATCTGATTATCTTTTGCCTGACATAAAATAGCTTTCCTAGGAGGCAGAGAGATTGAAGTTGAGGATTAGAAAACCTCTGACAGGCAAAGACTCGATGAAACAATTATATCAAGAGAAGGCTTAAACCAAAATTTTTATTATTTGTGGTAACAGTAAGTGACAACCATGTGAATATGATAAAAATACACAAACACACAACCAGAGGGGAATTTAACCGATTTGTGTGACAATTATATTTGAGCTGCACTAGATTAAACTAAAATATTAGTCTAAAGACATGTATGAATAAGGATCACATGTTCTTTAAATTCAGTGTATGTATATTGAAGTTTGGAACAAAGGTTTAAATGTTTGTGGTGAGCTTGAGACTTGCATTTTCATAAGTTTTCAAGAACGTTATTCTCTGTTCCTTTGCTTGTCATAGGTGGGCAATTATATTTATTATTGGGTAAATGGGATTCATCTCAAAGCATCCCTTCAGGTAAATGTCATCTAAAAGATTATTTTCTACAAGGAAGCAGGTGGTTTTGTAGTTCAAGTTATTTATCTAGAGGCTAAGTTAAGTAAAACAAGGCAGTATGTTGTTTCCACATTGTCAACAAGTTTGATCAGATATGTGCATTCATGTAAAAACTTGTGTTTCTCTTCACAACGGGTTGGTCTAGAATTAAGAATGAGAGGGTTTTATTAGTAGAAGAGACAGAGGTAATAGGGGGAAAGATGGAGCTGAGAAATTATGATTTGTAGTTTTATACTGTGTTTTTCTCTTCAGTTTATCTGGTACTTTACTGCATGAGATTTTATGGCAAATTTTGTTTCATTCAGCTGTTTCATGGTCCCTGAATGCCTGTATATATGCAGTTACCCTTTTTGGTCATTCTAGAAGATGGATTTTTCTTTCTTTATCTTGCTGGTACCTGTAATGCTCTGATCTTCATTATATCCAACATGTCAACTAGAAAATGGGGGAAAAAATGATCTCTGAATGGTATTTTGTATGTTTAATGGTTTTCCTTAATACTCTGTAAATACATACATGCAACGCATAAATTAGGATAAAAATTAAGAGATTTGTAGAAATCTCTTAATGTTTTATATGTAGATATACTATTATAAATTTATTTCCTCTTATTATGAAATGCTATGTTTATAAACTTTATCTAAAATTATAGATGAGAGAGAAATTTAGTTTGGAATCAGAAATTTTCTCTCTATAGCTGACACCAGTCATTTTAAAAAAATCCCCGATAGAGGTTTTGATTTACATTTAATAATTCAGACAGCTGTATATCCTGAAATTCATTGAGATTGTTTTCTACATAAGTATTTTCTGTTCATTTTCAATGGACATTTGAAGGTTTTAATCTTCTGTTCCTTATCAGGAATAACAATCTTGTAAATATATGTAAAATAATTTCAAGTATACTAAATCAGTATGTGAAATGTCTTAGTGCTCCTCAGGAAGAAGAAAATGTGAAAGGTTGGTTTCGATCAATTCTCAAATTGAGTTTTTGTCCTGTTAAATTCCTCATATGTCATGGCAGTGGATATTCTGCAGAGGAGAAACTGTTAAAAGACAAAGGAGAGGAGCTGTTAACTAGTCCAGATGTTATTTTGTTACTACAGAGGTTTTTTCCTGATTGATAATATGGACTCTGTTTAAAGTAAAACTATTATGGTTTTTTTCCCTATTGCAACATCAAGGAAGTGATTTTCAGCTACTTCAGTCTACAGAAGAAGAAAACTGTGTATTTGTCTATATTTATCTACTCTGCAACAGATAGTCACAAAATACATAACAGTTTGACTGCTCCAGAAAAGATCTTCCAGAAATGAAGGCAAATTGAAATTCCTTGTTAAAGGAATTTCAACAGTTTTCATTTCTCATCTTAACATCAGAGCTTTTCTTTCTGCTAACCTGCTTTCCCTGGCTCCATAGTAAGATAAAATTGAAACAAAAATTTTGCACTCGTTGTCTGCCCAGTAGTGTTGTGATTTTCATTTCAGCAAGTAGCAAATCATTCTACTTGCTGAGAAAGCAGTGCAGCTGAAATATTTTATTGAAGTGTTTTGCTTCATATTTCAGAAGTCATAAATGTTCTCCAAAATTATACTAATTCTTAAAACCAATTTTAATTTGTTTGTCCAAATATGTTTCCTTATTCAGAGGAGGAACCTGCTTCAAATAGTGTTGTTGAAGAATACCTGCAGGAGAAGAAAAAATACGAAGAAAAGCGCAAACAGCAGCCAAAGAAAGGGGTTTCTCGGGAAGATCAGGTAATAGTTTTACAACCCGGGGGAAAGAGTCCAGAAAGAGTTCTGAAAATTTGTGTAAAATTAAAGTTTTAAAATCTATTATTTTTCATTTCCATTAAAATAATGTTATTATTTCTAAAAATAAATAGGTACTATTTGATCTCCTCTT
>JANHGN010016142.1:0-25223 GCA_024605025.1 Megaceryle maxima
CCCCCCGCAGCAGTAGCAAAGGAGCAACACCCGCCTGGCCAAAGGCAATGGAACCTGCACAACAGGTTCTCTTTCAGAAAAGGCCCTTCTTGGGTATAAATACACTTTGATATCTGGCCTCTATTATACCATCTAATTCTTCAGCTGTAAACTCTGCACCTTCACAAGCCTTTCTACACACGATGACCTTTTACAGGTCTTTAATTTCCTTCCCCACCCCTACACAATGCTTCCCCTCCACCCCCTCAAGGGAAGCAGCAGGGCCGATGTGCTCTTCCTTCTGCCACCACCAGCACAGGCAACTACAACACTGCCAGAATCCAAAGCATAGGGCACCTCCACTGTTTTTCCACCAGCTACCAGATGTGTTCTGTAGAGAATGGGCAGGAATTAAAACCTTTCAAAACATGTCATTTTTCTAGCATCTCACAACCAAACTGTTTACATGACTATGTACTTAGCCATCAATATCTCTATTAAATGAACAAGGGGATTCCATGACAAATGTCATTGTCATTTGTCCAGTACCATAACTGGAGCTCTTACAGAGCACCAAATCCTCCACAAACCCATTTATCTGAAATCAGGAGAAGGCTTCAGTAGATGCACACAAGTGATCGATGTACCCTTCAAACAGTTCCTCCTGATATATTTTCACCACACTGGGGAGAACTCCTCCCCACTGGATGGACACCTAGACTTCACCTTGCTATATAGCATGCCCCACAGCAGCAGCTTCTGCCACAGAGCCCAGGAATCACCTGCACCTTGGTTTCCAACTCCCAAAGAAATCAAACCACTGCTCCTGACAAGCTACAGGACAAATCAACATGCACACAATCCTTTTTCTCTCAATTACAAACGAGACAGCAAGACAGTGAAAACGTTCCTCACTCCCACAAGGGTCATGCTTCCCCCAACCATCATCTCTCACTGCCAAACCCCTTGGTGAGCCCTTGACACTGTCAGGATCCAAAATAACCTTGACCAACATGAAATGTGATTGAAATTCTTGAGATTACCCAAAACAGCTCTTAGGTAAGAACAGTTTATGGCCAACAAAAAGTGAGTGAAATCAGAAGAGGGTCAATTCTACATCCTGCACCCAGGACAGACTAACCCCAGCAATGGTCCAGGCTGAGGAATACCTATGGAGGAAGAGCCAGGGGTCCCAGTAGTAGCCCAGCAGTCAAACAGAAACCAACATTCCCTACTGCCAGAGCACTCAACAGCAGCACCCCAGGCAGGAACAGAGCCCACAGAAGGAGCAGAGATCCCGCTCCACTCAGCACTCCTGACAGAACACTGAGACACCATGTCACCCCTGGGGCCCCAAAAACAAACACCAACCAACTGGAGCAAACCCAGCAACAGGCCACCAAAAGCATGGGGGGGCTGCAGCACCTGCCCTGTAAGGAGAGGCCAGGGGTTCCAGGTCCTTAAATAACACCGGGGATCACCATGGTACCCATGACACTGTGTGCAGAGAGCCTGCTGAGGGGCATCCGGGAGCCATTCCCACAGCTAATCCTTCCAGGATGGAAACCTGGTAACAGTGCTAAGCTGGAACTGCTGGAGCCTCGGGAACAGCTGGTCCAGAACCCACCCCGGGAGGAGGGTAAGGGGGAAGCCTGAGCCTGCAGAGCAAGAATGCCTCAGGCTGCTCCTGCCTCCCGCTCACCCTCCAAGGGAACGCTCCCAAGTCCACTGCTCCAAGCAGGACCAGCAGGTGCATGTGTGAAGCACAGCTTCCCTCTCAAAATTACTTCTCAGCTCTGTTCAAAAAAAACCAACCACCCTGATGAGTATTCACAACAATTTCACCTCAGCTCATTAAAACACAAACATATTCAGCAGACAGATCACTTCTCCCAAATCAGTTAGATGAGAATCCTGTGGTTACATCAGTGCTCCAGTGCCACAAAAACAGCCAGGAGAACTTGTTTGGGTTCACAGGTATCACAGGGTGTCAGGGGCTGGAAGAGACCTTGGAGATCTTCGAATCCAACCCCCTTGCCAGAGCAGGATCATATTATCTAGCAAAGGGTTGACCAAACCTGACGTCACTAACTCACTGACCAAGAACACGTGTCCTCCTGCAGGGAAGGGCAAATTATCTGACTTGGCTGTGATTTTAGAAATGCACAAAGACAGGCAGGCAATCAATCACATGTTGAGTGCATTATGTGATGGCAAAAATGCAAGCACAGAAATAACACTAGTGGTTTTATCATTGGAAGTGGTGAGACAAATCAGGACAAGTAGAGACAAATCGAGACACGCTGTACCCGCTCATGGTGGACACAGCTTCATTCAGAAGAACATCAAGTCTGGAAAGAGCACAGGAGCAAAAAAAAAAAAAAACCAAAAAAACAACAAAACCAAAAAAACACACAAAAAACCAACACCACAACCAAAAAACAAAAAAAACCCCCACAAAACAACACGCAACACAAAGCACAAGATGGAGAAATTGGGTAAATACCAAACAGAGAAGCACTGCATGTCACTGTATGGTCCCCAAGGGCAAGAAGGGTCCCACACACTGACAATGGAGTGTGCAGAGGGCCAGAGCACTGTCACAGGACACAGACCAAAGGCAGTGGCACTCAACGTTTCACACTACTTCACTTTCATAAAAATTTCATCAGTTTTAACAGGCAAGTCCATTTCTAAGCCTAAAAGGTACCAACTGAGGTAGTGAGAAATTCTACTAGCACGACATCAGTAATTACCTGCACTCCCTAAGACTTCTGCCCCATTGTGTACCATCACCACAAGTGCCACACAAACCACACACCACACATGACAAACATCCTGCTTGTGGCAGCAGCACAGGAACAACCAACTATTTCAAACACGCAAAAGAGATTTGTTTGGAGAACTGCTCCAGGTGAAAAGAAAATAAATGGATGTGCTCTTGTAAGTAACTTGTGGTGCCTTTGTAAGCTTCACGGGAACATAAACTTTCCTTGCCTGAAGTAGGAGAGTTCTCACGAATACCAGGACTGAATTTTTAGCTCTCAAATGCAGCTACGTTAATTGCTTCCTATAACACACAGCTTGAAGTTAAGAACAGTTAGTGACCTTCTACAGATAAAAGTGTTGTCTGAGCAGGACCCACTACTACCGCCAGCTCTGCTGGAGCTGCTGCTGCCGCCAATGCCAGCTGCCCTCCTGCTTACCCACGCACATGTGCTCTGCTCCCCTTCTTCAAACACTCCCAGCCTCAGGTGTCTTAACAGGAGAGCATTCAGTACTGGGGGGTGTGAGGAAGACAGCCCCACGGCAGCTCTGATTGCTCCCCACACAGGGACTCACCACCAAAGCAGTCCTGCTGAGGTTCCAACATGGGATTGTGCTGCCTGCAGCTGCATGCTCATCACAGCAACCCAGAGATCTACCAGCGCAAAGGCGAGGTGGGGGAAAAAAGTTGGAGCTTAACTCTGCCCCGGCCAAGCCTTTTCGCAGTCACCCTCCCTCTCTTCTCAAGGCCTCCCTCAGCCACTGCTTTTAAGTGTCTGCCCTGGAAGTAAAACACTCCCACAGCTACTGACCAGGACCAGCTAAAACATTTATTTGTTGCAAAGATGACGTCTGTACCAGGAGCAGCCCGTGACAGTCCCCTCTCTACCCCTGAGGTACCTGCTTTGTTCTGTGAAGCCACCCACACTCTCACTGACAACTGGGCAGTCACAAGAGAGGGGCTAGGAATTAAAACTAAAAACACCCCGTAAAATGAAGCAAAACAAAGAAAAAGGCCCCTTGGAATGACTGAATTTGTTGTGTCCCCAACAAGCAAAGTGTGTCACCATGCCTGCAGTTTGTCACTTAAGGACCGTGCTAAGAAAAGGAAGGATGTGGAGGGTGCCACAGGGGGTCCTGCTCCTGCCTGGTGTGGCCAGAACCATCCCCACACATGCAGCAGGTGGTTACTGGGGTGCTGGGTGTGAAATGGCACAGCCCACAGACCTTTCAGGAGGCAGCTGGTACCTGCAACAGCTCGGCAGCTTGTTTCTCTTCTCCCCATCCTTGGGTGAAATAAAACCAACCCACTGAGCATAGGAGGTACCTGAGGCCAGACAGGTTTTAAAAAATACTGGGAGGGGAGTGGAGGGCACTGCACACACCATCTTAAAGACATATAAAGGCTCAGACCAAGGGTCTGCACACATGTGCACACCAGATAGAGAACAGAAACACCCATCACTGTTCTGACACTGGAAGAGCTTTGCCATATGGGAAACCTGCCTGTACCACAAGCCAAGGAGCACAGCCTGCAGCTGGTGTTTCCTACCAAAGCAGCAATGGTGAAAAAGCAGAAAGCACAAATAAGAAATATCACACCAAGGGTCTATCCAACCCAGCACTCCATCAGCATCCCATGATATCTGGAGGGTGCACATGAGTCTGGCCACCTTCCTTAGAGTTCCCCAGCATCCACTGGGAGTTCAGGGCCCACCCTCCCTGGAGACTGGGTACCCAGAGGTTTCCTGGTTCAATTCTACACAATTCCATCCATATCCAGCCAGAAACAAAGGGACAGGTCCAAGGAAGGCTGAACAGAACCCTAGGGAAATACTTTAAATTCTATTTAAGGCTAATTCATAAGGAAAACAAACAAGCCTCTGAAACGAGAGTTGTTTTGCTCTCTTATGACAGCAGCCCCTTCAGGAAGGCTCTAAGGATGCTCCTGAAAACACAAAGAAAACTTCTCAGTCAATACTGTCGGGATGCTTTCAGGAGTGCACAAAGGGAGCGACAGCAAATCTAAAAACAACTGGCACCCACCAGGCACCTGACCCGCTTTGCCAGTAACGGTGACCAGCAGCTCACGCTCGAAACTCAGGGGACAAAGCTCTGGAAGTGAAAAGCCTGTGTGAAATAATAAAACAAAACAAAACAAAACAAACAAACAAAGACAAAAAAACCCAAACCACAAACAAACCCCACAAAACTGCCCCTGCTCTTTTAAACGAGTGCATTTCTGAAACTAGACAGCCCAGAGAGAGCAGGGCCCTGAAGCCCATTTCCTGGGCACCGGGGCTGGTGCAGCACCGGCGGTACTCTGGGCGCACACAGCGGTGCCGGTGAAGGCCTCACCCCCCTCGTTCGGACCCACCGCCAGGCCCCCGGCTCCAGCCACGCGGGCGAGCGGCCAAGCAAGGCCTGGCCGGCGGCGCGGAGCGAGAACGAGCCCCACCCGCCACACCAACCGGACCCTCGCCAGGAGGGCCGCCATGGGCGGAAAGTCACGGTCCCCTCACCCGCGAGCACCGGGCGCGGGCCGCCTCAGGCCCACGGGCTGCCCGCAGCAACCTCCCCAGACCCACGGGCCGCCCCAGGCCGGCCTGCGCCCAGCGGAGCGGGGCTCCCGGCCGGCCGCCCGCCAGGCGCGATGGCATGCGGCCCACCGAGGACCCCGCGCCCCCAGCCCAGCCCAGCCGGCCCCGGTCCCCAGCGGGGACGCAGCCGGGTCCAGCGCACCCCCAGCGAACAGCGCCGAGCCCGCTCTGCCGCCCCGGCCGTCCCGCTCACCAGGGAGATGGTCGTTGTCGCCGCCATCTTATCCACCCCGTCGGCTGTCTGCGCGGGACTCTCGCGAGCGCTGAGCGCCGCACGCCGATGGCGGGACTCACGCAAGCGCTCCCTGGACCCGCGGGGCGCTGTATCGCGAGAGCTGCGTGGGTCACGTGACGGGGGCGGGGCGAATCGGCCGCTGGCCGAGCGCCGGGGGACCCATAGTGTCCCCGCCGCTGCCTGCGGTAGCGGGACCAGAGAGCCGGACTCTGCGGCGCTACTGCCACCAGAATCCTCCAGGGGGGGCCCGGAGCCGTTGCCGCTTCTGCTGTCAGCCGCCCCGCGGGCGGGGTCCGGGCGGTGATGAGCTGCGGCCTCTAAAAACGAGGCCCCGAGTATCCCGGCCCGCGGGCATCTCGCCGTACGAGCCCCGGTTACCCTCTGTGGAGGCGTCAGGTGCTGAACGTGCCCCCCGAGAGCAGCTGCGGGGCCCGCCCGCTGAGGGGAGATGTCCCCAGGCCTCTGGCTGTTCCCGCTATGCCCCTTCTCGGGCCGGTCCAGTCTCGTGTGCCAAGGGGAGGGGAGGTCAGGCCTGACCCGGGGGACAGAAGCGCTGAAACAGGGTTTCCAGAGACCTCGCCTGCCAAGGCGGCGGCTCCGTGCTGTAGAGCAAATCCTGTTGGTGCCGGACCAGGAGCCGGGCTGGGACACGCACTGCGTTAACCTGCCCCGCAAACTTCGTGTTCTGGGCCCCGCCACATAATAGAGACACTGAGGGAGAGCCCCGAGACGGTCACCGATTCTGAAAGGCTCTCTTATCAAACATTTAGAAAGTCCAGGCCAGTAACACTTAGCCAAATCAGGTAAAAGAATGCGTTAACATTCAGTTACTGTTAGGATGAGGACGTCTTGCATGGCAAAAGTTCTTCTAATCCAGAAGACGAAAGTACAATAAGGACCCTAGAACGGTGAGCAGAGTGTCTTTCAGCAGCGGCTGTTAACCACTGAGCGCATTGCTATGGAGATGGGGGGCTCCTACACGATGCAACCTTCAAAGCAAGGCCGGATACTCCACTAAAAGCTGCACCTGGGCAGGAATCACAACCCTAATTAGCCAATCAATCAGCCCTTGTCTGGGGATACATCCCTTCTCCTGCAGGGCCCTGTCTGGCAGGGTAGCCATGCTGGTGCCGGAGCCAGCTCCGCAAGGCAGGACAAGGATGCTGAGCCATCTGCCAGCGATGAGAATGTCAGTCCTGGGCTGCACCAGAGAACACGTCACCAGCTGCTTGAGGGGACAGGTCCCTCCTCTGCTCACCACTGGTAAGGTCACATCTGGAGGGCTGGACCCAGTGCAGGGCTCCCCAGCACAAAGCCGATAGGGACTCACAGGAGAGAGTCCAGCAAAAGGCCACCAGGATGCTGAAGGGATGGGAGGCAGCTGAAAGAGCTGGGACAGGAGAAGAGAAGGCTCGGGGGCGATCTCACCAGTGTGTGCTGTTGTCTGGTGGGAGGGTGGAGGTGGAGCTGGGCTCTCCTGAGGGTGCCAGGAGGCAACGAGCACAAACTGAGAAACAGGAAATTCCACTTAAACATAGGAAAATGTATCTGGGATTTTTTTTTTTTCCTGTGCAGGTGGTTGAACACAGGAACAGGTTGTGCCCAGAAAGGAGGTTGTGCCCATCTGTGGAGGCACTCAAACCTGACTGAACATGGTCCTGGGCAACCTGCCGTAGCTGACAGTGCTTGAGCATGGGGCTGGACCAGGTGACTGCAGAGGCTGGAAGGGACCTCTTGAAATCCCAAGTGGTGCAACCTTGACTGTTCTGTGAGAGCAGTGTATGTGTGTTGGAAACACCCTGCACTGGCCAGGCAATGAACTCATTGTACTGGATGCAGCACAGCCAGGAGCAGGGAAACCCACTGGTCAAACTGTGCTGGGACAATGTTAAATCAAACTGTGAATTCAGCAGGTGAAGCCTGTTAACAAAGAGCTAATGAGCATATTGGGCAAATGAGGGTGTTAGTACACAAATGAATTTCTCCCTTCGTGGACTCAAGTGCAAACTTGTTCTGGAGAAAGTGATTTCTGAGTCAAGAAGTTCTGTGATGTTTCTCCACTGAATTCCTTCTCTGCCCAATTTGCCAGACTTTGTGTGTAGGTCTGTCAAACTCACAGAATCCCAGCGTGGTGATAGTGGGAAGGGCCCTCTGGAGATATGATCTGGTGCCACCCCCTTGCTCCATCCAGAAGGGTCACCCAGAGCAAGGTCCAGTATCAGAGTGTCCAGGTGGGTTTGGAATCTCTCCAGACAAGGAAACTCCACAACCTTTCTGGGCAGCCTGGCACCAGCTCTGACACCCTCACAACAAAGAACTTTCTCTTCCTGCTCAGGTGGAACCTCCTGGGTTCCAGTTGGTGCCCAGTGCCCCTTGTCCTGTTGCTGGTCACCACTGACAAGAATTTGGCCCCATCATCTCATGAAGGGTCTGTTGCATCACTTCTCAGAGTGACCAAGAAATCACCAAGCGGTTTGCTTAGCGCAGGGCTCTGATGAGAGAAGCGGCTTTCAGATGCTTTATTGATTTGTCAGTCTGTGAAGTTGGCACTGCAGAGCACAGAGGGGACACATGGCACAAGCTGGCAGCTCAGCAGGGAGTCCTCGCACAGCACACCCAACCCAGAGAGGTACAGTCGGTGCGACACTGCAAAGCGTGGGCAGTGTAACGCAGGCAGTACCCCACAGAGAACCTGGCACAGCACTGAGCACAGCGCAGAGCACCAGCATGGCACAGAGCATGGGCACAGTGCACTGGCAGAGTGCAGGACACAGGAACAGAGCACCAGAAGAGTACAGAACATCAGCAGCGCACAAAGCACCAACAGAACACCGGCACAGAGCACCGGCAGAGCACAGAGCACCAGCAGAGTGCAGGGCACACCGGCTGAGCAGAGCATATCGGCAGAGTATGGCACACAGTCACAGCACACCTCACCAGCACAGCACTGGCAGAGCACTGGCAGAGCACAGCACACCAGCACAGCACTGCACACCAGCACAGCACGCTGGCAGAGCACAGCACATCATCACAGAGCACTGGCAGAGCACAGCAAACTGGCACGACACACCAGCAGAGCGCAGAGCACCAGCAGAGCATAAAACACTGGCACAGAACACAGCACGCCGGCAGAGTGCAGATAGTAGAGCTGGTCCCAGATTGACAGCGTGGACCACGAGGAGCGAGCAGAGACACGTGGCTTTTGCAACACAAACCTCCTCACCAGCCACCCCTGGTACGTGCAGCACCTGCGACAGCTGCCCCTTTCTCCGGGCTGATGACTGGAGGTTCCAGTGGGGCAGGAAGAGACATCGGGCATTTCCTCTTATGATGTCATGAGATCTTAGAAGGCCATAAGAGAGACCAGGGAACGTAGAGGGCTCTGTCTAGCACCAGGGAGGTTCCTGCTGGTCCGCATGTTGGGATCCAGCTGGTGGGTTTGGATTTGGGGAATTTCTTCTCATGCCACATCAAGTCCAGCTCACAAAGTCCTCCCTTCAGCTTGGGCCAAGGTGGGTAGTCCGAATGACAAGGTGTCACAGTGGTTCATCCCTGCTGGGGAAACCTTGAATATACACGTGGCAGATTGGAAACAGTGCCAGAGCTTCCCAGGCTCCTCACCTCCAAGTGTCACCAGCTGGCAAAGAGGGGCAACAGTTTTGGGGCCTGCAGTGAAAAATGCTTCTTGCACCCAGGGGGAAATTTGCCAGCCTGGGGAACTCTCGCAGCAGCTTTGCATCTGCACAGGCACAAGCAGGATGGGGCTGCAGGGGGGGCTGCCCCTCTCCCCCCGCCTCACAGCTCCCTCCGGCCGGCTGCGCCAGGAATGGGGACCAGAGCACGTCCTCCTGCTTGGTCCCAGCTTCTCGTGGTGCACATGCGATTTCCCATGGTTTACATGGGATTTTTCATGTTTGCTGATGACTCCTTCATGTGCGGCTCAGGCATTCGCCTCATGGGCTGCAAAGATTCAGTCAGGAGTGAGCAGCACGCTTGGTGCTGATGGAGGAAGCTTCAGTCAGGAGCTCTGTGGGCTCTCCCAGTCTGGTACATCTCCCATCCCCTGGCACAGGGGGACCGCGCTGTCCCAGACTGCCAGGAAGTGACTCACACGGGAGGAGACCGGTACTTGTGGAAGGCATTTTCCAGGAAGTTTGCCAGCTTTTCACAGTCGTCCTAAAATAAAACAATAAATGTGCCAACAGACCAGACTTACTTGTCCACCTTGGACATCTCCACACAGAACTCCATCCCAAGCCACTGAGGTTTCATACGGGAAGAGAACAACTTACAGGCACAGCTGGAGTTCAGTGCTCACAATAATCCTATTTCCTGGATAATGCCAAATGACCAAGAATGGAGCCTTTTTGTATCAGGTACCATAGAAGTCACAAGATCTTAATATGATGATTAATGATCTTTTCAAACCTAAATTATTCTATAAAGGCAAAAGCACTGACAGGTCTTGGGAGCTTCTGATCTGAAGGAACCTAACAAGCTTAGCTTCTTTTTAGCTTAATTTCAACTCAGCTAACTGATCACTGGATCTCCAGTTATTTTCTATGGCCACCTGGCTGTCTGTAGCCATCTGCCCTGTTTGATAATACCCTCACTGCTAACAAATATAGAAATTGTCACCACTTTTGTTGGTCTGGCAACTGTTTTGTAGAGAAGACTCTTTCCTGATACACTCGGGGTAGGTGGTTTCTAACACAACTGGCATATTTATTCCTTTAGAAAGAGATTACCAAAATGCACAACGACACATAAAGGCTGCAGAACATTCCCACCGTGTCTTGTGGCAGGGTTTAGAATTGCCAGAAACAAAACCAAAATTCTCCCTGAGCAAGGAATATGGAATTGGTGGTGGGTTTCTTGCTGCTTTGGGGCACCCCTTTGCCACCACTGCTGCTAAATTACTACTTTTCTTGGCTGTTGAAGCCACGATTTTTAAGGCACGGGTGGTACCTTCTGTTAGCCCAACCACTATGAGCACTGGGGCACAAAATCCTGCAGAGTCCTGCTAAGTCCTGCAGGTCAGGAAGGAGCAGCAGCATCACTCCAAGCACCAGCTCAGAGTTTAGCAGCCAGCTGTACAGCTCAGAGAAAAGGGAGTCAGTGCTTGTGGGGCAGGAAAGACATCAGAGAAGGGGAGAAAGAGGAAGGAGGAAGGTAACTTCAAGCCTGTGGAGCATGGACCCACATGAGGCCCCTTCTACAGCACAAGGTTGCCCCCAGCATCACGTGCTTTCTGGGGCACGGGGGCAAGCACTGCAGTGTGCCAGAGCTGAGCCACACACTGGCTGTGCTCAGGAGAAGAAAGTCTACCTGTAGTTTTTTTCTGGGGGTGCTCAGAGAAATTGTTCACCCAGTGAAGCGGCCACCTCCCTTGTCTAAGAGTCAGGGTCCAGAATGAGGATTTCTCCAAAACACTGCCTACAGCCCCAGAATTCCCAACTTGTACAAAATAAAAATAAATGTATTTCCTGTTCACTCTGCTGTCATTGCCAAGGGCTCCACTGCTGAGCGCTCTGGGTGAGTAGGCTGCTGGGACTTGTTTTGGGACCTGTCTGCAGACCCCTGAAGGAGCGCCCAGCCCAAGGGAATCCATCGCCTCTGGCAGCAGAGATCTGCAGAGTGGGTTAAGAACCGTCCAGGCAACAATGGGAGAATTCCTCCGGGAGACAGGAGGTGGCCTCAGCTTCCTTCCCTTGGTACTCCTCTGGTTCTCACACCGGAGTCACCTCCAGGCTGGTGTCACTGACCCTGCCAGCACAACCCTACTGTCCCTTCAAAACAGCACCCCGGAGTTGGGCATGAGCAAAATGGATGAGAAAAGGAGGCATCGCTCACTGCAAGGAGCTGGCCCCAGGGCTGCTCTCTGGCTGCCAGATGGGGAATGGAGGGACTTGTGCTACCCTGAGGTGTCACTCGGATCCAGGGGCCACAGCAGTGTGGTGCAGGATGATGGAGGTAAGGTGACAGCAGGGCCTTACCTCATGGATGAACCCATAGTGCACCAGCTCCGTGGCCAAGTCCTTGGAGTTATCAGCTGCAGAGACAAGGAGCAGTGAGAATAGGGAAGTTCAAGCATTTCTCAGCTCCTCCTCTACCAGTCAAGGGCCCGGATCCCCACCCACAGCACCCACCTTACACCTTGTTACGCTTTAGGGGCATGTGCCCTATGTGCTTCGCTGGCTGAGTAACTGCTGAATAATTCTGGGGCATGCCAAGATGGGCAGGGAACTGGAGCTGAACAAGGTACTGGGCAGGAATTAACTCCAGTCCCAAATCACAGAAGGCACAGTGCTCTTGGCAACTTGTCACCTGGAGATTTTTTTTCCCATTTTGGCTCAGCTCAGCATAAACAGCAGCAACCAGGCCACTACCTGAGGCAGCAAAACAGAAGGGGCTGGGGAAGTGGCAGCTCCCAAGCTCTAATTCCCAAGCTCTGTGCTTCACTTTTGGCTTATGGCAGCCCAGGATTCAGCTGCACCACCTCCAGGAGGCTCCTGCATGTCTTAGGAAGGAGCCCGCTGTGCTGGACCTGCACTGAGGAGAAGAATCCTTCCCCTTCACCTTCACCCACAGGGCTCCCTCTAAGGAGAGTCCACCTTCCCCTTTGAAAGGCATTATGAAGACTGGTTCATAGAACCATAGAATGGTTTGGGTTGGAAGGACCTTTAAGATCATGTAGTTCCACCCCTCTGCCATGGGCAGGGACACCTCCCATGCAGGTGCAGGTTCCTACCACCTGACAGGGGCAGTAAGCTCAGGCTCTGAGAGGCTGAGAACTGGTACCACACAGTTACTCAGGCTCAGTCTGCTCTCTCAGTACAAGAAGGAACAAAAAGCTGTCTGTAAACCAAATCTGTACCTAACACAGTCTGAGCCTAAACCTGACCACAGCCACTAAACAATGCTGCATTCACACATGAAAATGTATCTGCAGGTAAACCTACTGGGCAGCAAGTCGTAGCTCAGCTGTCGATGCAGTTTGTCCTCCAGGATCAGCAGTAGGGTAAGCTGCAGAAAGAAGAGAGTGCTCTTTACAAACACCAGCTTCTCCATGCTAGAGAAAGGCACTGACTCTTCCACCAGCACCAGAAACCACTGGTGGTGATGAGCATGGAGGATGCTGGTCACTGCTGAGGCTCTGGATGTCAGTGGCAGGGTAGTTTGAGTGTCTTAGAGTAATGTGCCCTCAACAGCTACAGCTACAGCTCACCTAGAAAGAAGTAGAGTTAAAAGATGTCCAAAGACATCGAGGTCTTCCTGCCCTGCAGCCAGAAGGGGCTGGTGGCTTCGTCCTTCTCTGGGATTGTATTATAAAGGGACAAGAGTAACTCCTTCGGGTGCTGCAGCAAACTACCCATGATCAAACTTTTTCCTGGTCAGATGCTAGTGACAGAGCAGGTCCTGCCCTAGTGCCTCATGTGGAACACAAGCTGAATACTTACGTGCCACTGAGTCTTGTCTTCATTCAGCTCCATGTTACATTGCATTTGCACCACCTGCAAGAGACCAAACCCAAATTCAGCTTAGACATGGTCCCTCTGGCTCTCCCAGGCCTGCTTTACTTCTGGTCTCCCAGAATGACTTTCATGTTCCTACTGAACCACTGTTACTCCAACTGCTGGCCTGACCCTTTCCAGGGTCACCTTTCCAGGAATTGTCCAGGTGGAGTAGCTGAGGGTTAACTTAGACCAGCACCCAGCTGTGAGCCATGGCCATCGTCAGCCAACCAGGAGGTAGCCAAGGGAGCCCTGCATAAGATGCAGTTCCAGAACTTGGCAACCAGGAAGAATTCTTCTGCTTCGTTTGCCCAGGAAAGGCTTCCCCCTAAAGCTCTGCCCAAACTCTTGGTTACATTTTAACATTGCGCCTGATCATGTCCTTACGGGATGACCAACCCTTAAATCAGATAGCGGAGCAAAAACAGAATCTTGGTTATTATAAAATTGACACACGAATTTTCTTTTGGAAACCCCACATTGTGTTGCAGAATATTCAAATGTGATGGATAAATAAGGCATCTTATTAATGTGCAACCTTCAAGTTCCTGTGAAGGAACCACACCAGCTTCAAGCTGGGTCACCACTATGTCATTTGGACACTTTTAAGATGCAGCTGGACATGGTGCTGGGCCATCGTATCTAGACTGGGCTTTTCCCAGAAAGGTTGTACCAGATGATCGATGAGGTCTTCTAAAGATCCTTCTAGCCTGATATTCTACGATTCTGTGTCAGCTTCAAGTTCCCCTGAAAATGGCTCACAGCAGAAGTCATGTTGTCTGGGCTATGGAAACACAGACTTTGTCATCTCCAGGCCACTTCTCCAAGGAGAGCTGACCAGGGACTGTTTGCCCAAGGTGGGCAGGCTTTCCTCACACTGTCTGCTACATGATCCTCCATACTCTGAGGGAACTGGGCAGCATCTTGCAGACATCATTGAAGAGAAGGCTGGGGACATTTGAGTGTGTCATTGACACCAGCTCCCCACCTCTGTCTGACACCCGTGACCAAAGGATCATTTGGGTGGGAAGGGACATCAGGAGGTCTCTAGTCCAAGCCCTGCTCAAAACAAGACAACCCATGAATTCAGACCAGGCTGTTTAGAGCTCTGCCCAATGGCGTTTTGAAAACTTCCAAGGAGATCCCATAACATCTCCTAGTTCACTGTCTAACCATCCTCATCATGGAAAAAATTCCTTGGATCCATCCAGAATCCACATCCTGGTGCCTTCCAGAACAAAGAATCTGCCCTGCAGCTGCGCTGCTTTGGGACTTGCAGGTTTATCTAGCTGCAAGTTTTCATGAACCCCAAAGAAGCTCTACTTGGGAGGTTACTGGTCCTTTGTCAAAGGAGCAAAACTGAGTTGACAGCACTGGTCAGATGGACGATGCATGTGCAGCACAAGTAAAGCAGAAGTGAAGTGCCCTGAGAGTGATTCTTGGACAGACTGGAGGAAACCACAGCCAAGGTGCTGTCTGAAGGGGGGCATGTCATGGGACCTTGCAGGACTATGAATTAAGGTTTAGCCCTACGTAGTATTTTTTATGTTAAATCAACAAATAAAACATGCCGTGAACTTCAGGAAGCACAGCTACTCAGGAGAGTAGCCAGGGAAGAGAATTAGCTCTACTCCAACTCAAACCAGGACATCAGTGTGACACAAAATTGTGTTCACATCATCCGTGGCAGCACCAAGAAAGTGCCCGGGTGACAAACGATGAGCCCAGAAGTATCACTGTGGGGAAGCAGCAGGTACTGTGCAGGTTCTTAAGGCAGAGGGGTGCACACCCCAGTGAGCTCCTCTGGCTACTCTCGGCTGGTGGCTCAGGGGACAGGAGGGGACAGGAGCCACTGTAAGAAGCACTGTGCCTGAGCTGTGGCCTGGCAATGGTGAATAACAACCTCATCTCCCCGTGTGCATGTCAGCAAAGGATAAACGCCAACTCCTGCCCCTAGGAAGGAAGAATCTCTGGCAAGGACACAGGCTGAGGTGGCCTGGATGGCAGGAAAGGCTTTACTGGCTCTGCTGGAAAGACTCTGGGGCCATGGTGGGCAGAAGGCGGGACATGAGCTGCAACATGCCCTGGCAGCAAGGGAGGCCAGCAGTGCCCTAGTGTGCAGCCAGGATACCGAGGGAAATAATTACTCCCCTCTGCTCTGCACTTGTTGAACTGCATCCAGGTACCGCACCTAATTTTGGGCCCCTGAAACAAGGAAGACATTGATAAACTGGAGCAAGTTCAGTGGAGGGCCATCAAAATAATCCCAGGCTGGCATGCTTGGCCTCTGAGGAAACTGGGCTTGTTCGGCCCAGAGACAGGAGGGCTCTGGGGGGACATAAGCGCAGCCTGCCCATACCTGTGAGGGCGTTATGCTGTGGCATCCAATGGCTCTGTTCAGTAAGGGATCACACCACGCTTTGGGGAGGTTCTGCTTCTGCTCAAACACCCTCACGCTGTGTCGGTCCTTCCCTGCCTGGCACCCCTCAGGGGTCCACAAACCCACCTCCAACAACCTTCCTGCCCATGACTTCAGGGTCAGGACCTGCAGCGTCCTTCACTTGTGTGGAGCCAGGGCCTGTGCTCAGCTGGCATCTCAGTGCATCACAGCAGAGCTCGCCTCAAAACGTGATGGGACTTCAAACCTACATCCCAGCGATGAGGTGCAAAATGTGCCACGTGGGAGGAGAGCAGGACCAGAGAGCCAGAGGCAATGGGGCTGCTCCAGAAGGTCTCGGGTGAACAGACCTCGCTAGCACCAGCCAAGGGGGCTGTGGCAGTCCTGGGGCAGCTAACGTGACAAGAACTCTCACCCGGGCTGGAGTTCCATGCGTGGCTCAGGGGAAGGCGTTCCTGCCACAGGCTGAGAATGGAGACCGTCCACCTGCTCCCAGTGGAGAACCTGTCCCCACCTGGGTCTGACCTTACCTTCCTGGTCTCCACATCAAAGGGCTCTGGGGTGGGAGTCTTGGCTTTCTGAGGGTCCTCCTGGGGCTGGGAGAGTGCACGTGGGAGGGCGTGGGGTCTGGAAACAGCGAAGTTCATCAGGGGATAAATCCCATTCCTGGTACAGACACAGAGGGAGGACAAACAGCTGATCCCTGTCCTCCTACAGCCCTGGCACAGGTCAGCTGTGGGCAGCCACTGCCCTGACCAGGAACCTGCCAGCACGGAGTGGCCGTGCTGGCCGGTGGGTGTCACAGCAAGGAGGTGCAGGCCATAGAGCTCCCCTCATCCCAGCAGTGCAGCCCGGCCCTGCTCGCTCTGAGAGGCCACAGAGGGTACCACAGGTGACTGAGGACTTCTCTGCGCGTGGGACCACCCATGTGCACCCCGGACCCTGGGAGCTGTGGGTAGAGAGACGCTGGGGACCAGAGCTGGGACATGTCCCAGGTCAGCCAGCACCACCCTCAACCCACCTGACATCTTCTAAGAATTTGTCGAGTTCAAGGAAGGAGACCTCAGAGTACCTGGGAGAGAAAGGGACAGGAGATGACTGTGGAGGCAGGAGAGCAGTGCGGCAAGGAGGATGGAGGACAGTGCTGCCATGACACCGGCATCACTGGGACAGAGGCCAGTTCCAGGCTCATGGCTGTGGCTGCCCTGGAGTATGCTCCACTCAGCCTCACCTCCACTGCACTCCAGGCCGACCTTCTCTCCGGATCTCTGCCATCACCATGTTCAGGTCCAGCTCCTTTATCTTTTCCTCCACCACATTCTCTGGCATCAGATCTAGGGCATGGGCAGAAAGGGGCTGTCAGACAGAAGGTCCTGTGACCTGTACTCTGCAGCACAGACCCCAGGGAAGGTCTGTGAGCAGTGACCATGCTGGGCTCTCCCACACCCCAAGTTGTGCTGGGGCAGCAATACGAGCTGGAAGGGGGCAGTGTGGTCCACAGCCACTCACACTGGTTGTTGATGAAGCAGTGTGCAGCCAGCAGCTTGAGGGAATGGACCTCAAAGAGCACGCGGTGGAAGAGCAAGTTGTTTGCTGTTGGTCGTTTGTCTGGGTTGAGGGTCAAGCACGACAGAATGAACTCCTGGGGGTGAAAGCAAAGGCATAAAGTGGGGGCAAGGCAAGAGGTGCCCCTGCTTCATCCACACCACACACAGCCAGCCCCAGCTCCCTCTCCTACTGGCATTTCCTGGGAAGAGATTCAAGTGCCCATTTCCTGGGGCCAGCCCACAGCACAGAGCACCCAGGCTGAAGGAGGCAGCAGTGACTGGGCTGAGGGATCTGGGGGTGTTCAGCCTGGAGGGGAGGAGGTTCAGGGAAGACCTCTCAACAGCTCCCTGACAGGAGGGTGGAGCCAGGTGGGGGTGAGATCTCTTGTCCCCTGTGATGGAAGAAGAGGAATCGGCCTCAAGTTGCCCCAGGGGAGGTTTAGGTTGGAGCTGAGGAACAATTTCTTCCATCCCCTTGAGGGTTGTCCAGGGCTGTCCCAGGCTGCCCAGGGCAGGGGTGGAGTCCCCGTGATCCCTGGAGGTGTTTCCAAGCCCTGCATGGAGCTGTGGTGCTGAGGGACATGGGTTAGTGGAGCCCTGGTAGCGCTGGGGTAACACTTGGACTCCAGGAGCTCAAAGGTCTTTTCCAACCCAAATGATTCCCTGATTCTATACCCCAGGGGGGATGCCTGGCCCATCAGTGGGTCTGTGAAGCTCAGCCAGCTGCACTCACCCGCATGTTGGGATCGTCCAGAGAATGCCGTGCCCGCACGATTGCCTCCTCCGAGACCCGCGTGTCCCCATTGGTCTGGATCTCTAGCACTGCCATCTGCAGAAGGAGGAGCGCAGCCATGTCTGCTCATGGCCAGGCCTTGGGGCATTCCTTGAGGGCTTCTCAAAAGGACATCCCCTCACAGGGTGGAAGCTGTAGAGCTTCTTGCCAAGACAGCCAACCCGGACAGGCCCTGGATCTATGGAGCTCCCCAGGGCTCCCTGGCCGCTGCTTCCCTGCCCTCACTGTCTGTTTCTTGGCTCTGGCAGCTCCAGGTTGCTTAGGGGTTCCTGGCAGGGCAGACACAGGAGCTGCTCCCCAGGCACCCCATCGAGCAGGGGACAACATGGACAGCCCCACAGTCTGCCCAAGCAATGGAGCTTGGAGCAGCACAGGCTGTCCCTGTCCCTGTGCCCCCCCTTCCCAGGGCTGTCACAACCCGAGGACAAAGATGAGGCACTGGCAGATGGGGGCAAGATGCACCCGCTGATCAGGGGAGGGGTGATCTACGCCTCTTGCTGCACCCAGGGCAGGGTGGGCCATGGCAGCAGAAAGTGTTCTGCTGACCCCAGCAGTGATGTCTCCATCGCCACAAGGGATGCCCAGCTCAGAGAGCGCTTCGTCACAGGGGACGACATGGGAAGGTGCCCAGGCCACTGTCATCCCTAGTGGGCTCAGCAGGAGCAACCCTGCCCCACAGCCTGGGCTCCTGCAGCCGCCCCTCCGTACCTCCAGCGCGCACATCCCGAAGGAGAAGATGTCCACTGCGGTGCCGTCCGCCCGCTCTGCAAAACCAGGCCGGGACACATCAGGCCTCTCCCCGCAGACCCCTGCCTGCACCCTTGCCCATCCTCTGCCCACACTCTGCCCATGCTCTCCCCACACCAATGCCCATGCTCTGCCCACGCCCCTACCCATGCTCTGCCCACCTTTTCTCCCAGCTCTCTGCACAAACCTCTTCCATTTACTCCCCTCAAATCTGCTCAAGAATATTGGAGGCGGGGATCACACCGCAAATCCTCATGTGGCACGAAGGTTCTTTGCTCCTTTTTCCCTGACTGTGGTACCATTTTACACACTTTGGAGCATTCCTGAGCCCTGAGCCAACCTCTCAGAGCCACCTGTGGGCACACTGAGATCCTGCTGCTGACCAGTAGCTGCCAACGCACGGCTCATTCCCACATGGGCACCGCTCATGCCACATCCGCAGCTCAGTGCTAACCAAGGCTAAATTCTACCTACAGCATTACCACACAGCCACCCACTGCCACCAGGCCAGCTGTGACTCACAGCTGGCAGCCAGCTATGGATGCGCTGAATAATCATGTATCACCGCCCACGCTGCACCCACACCTCATGCAGGACACCCCCACATCCCCCAGGCACCCATGCTGCCCACACCCTGTCTGCACCCTCTGCACCCACACTGCACACACCCCTGGCACAGACCCCTGGGCACCCTGGCACAGACCCCTCACTCACGGCCGTACTCCGGGGGGAAGAAATGCAGGTTCCGGAGCTCTTCCCTCTCAATCCTGATGGGGCTTCGCAGGTCATCTGGGAGAGCTGCAGTGGGGAACCAGGTACATCCTGCACCCAGCCCTCCCGAGCCACCTCCCTGGGGACGCAGGGACAGGCGGGTGCTCCGAGGCAGACGGATTTCTGTGCACACTCCTGCCCACGCAGACCACCCATGGGGCACCCTCTCCTCCAGGACACCCCTCTGTTCCCACCACAGGAGCAGCAATTCCCAGGGGGACAAAGGTCCCCAGTGCCTGCAGAGCCCAGGATGCTCCCCCAAGCCTTGGGCCCACAGGGGAGGAAGGTCAACCCAGGGGAAGCAGAGGGGGCAGAGGGACACTCACCATTGGCAAACACCCTGTGCCAGACTGTGGGTCAGCGCCGGGCGGGCAGTGGATGGGTGGGAAGGTGTGGAGCAGAGGACATGAACAGGAGAGAAGGGAGCAGAGGACATGAACAGAATATAAAGTAAGTCCAAGCCTTGCTTGAGCGACCCCTTGAGGCACCCCATAGTTCTTGCCTCTCCCAGCCAGCAGAACCCCCTTGGCACAACACCCAGCACCACTTGGCACCACCTGGCACATCCCTCGGTGGGCAGCGGCCCCTGCTGATTGTCCTGAGCAGCGCTTAGAACCCAGGCAGCAGCAGCTTCCTACCTGAGCCGATCTTGATGAGCCCATTGTGCTGGATGAAGATGGTGTCGCTGGTGAGGTTGCCATGGATGATGGGAGGCTCGCAGGAGTGCAGGAAGCTGGGGGGACACAGCACAGTCCTGAGCTTGCCCTGAGCACACCCAGCCTGGGGCAGCAGGGCTGCATGGGTGACGGCGAGACTGTACCTGAGAGCAGACAGGATCTGAGTGCACCAGCGCTTCCAGGCCTAGAGCAGGGAGCAGAGCTCGCATCAGGTGGGGTACCCCCAGAGCCCACAGGCCACATCTGGTCCCTCCCACAGCAACTGGGGGGATCTGCCCCCCACCAGCCCTGTGGAGACTGCTGCTCAACAGCAGCCATGCCGTCCCAGCCGCAACGGCCCCCTTTCCAACCCCTGCCTGAAGAACACCACTGGAGCTGGGAACTCCTCCTCAGCCACAGGCAGAGCAACTCTGGGCCCCCAAGCCCCGGCAGGACCACAGACAGACACGTCACAGTGGGGACGTGGCCAGCTGTGGGGTCATGCACAGGGCACACGCCAGTAGCACAGCTCAGCTCTAGGGTGGCCTTGCTCCACTGGTGCCAGAGTGAGGTCAAGTGCCGCCGCAGGGCTGGCACAGCCAAGCACAGGGCCCCCAGAACCATCACCTAGTTCCTCAGTCATGGTCACCCCAGACCTGTGTACAAAACATTTGGTCAGACCCAACTAAGTAGGTCTGCAGGTGAAATGAGTCCCTTGAGCCCAAGCAGGAGCCCAGCCACAAGCCCGTAGTCCCTGGTGGAAGGTGGTGGAGACATGGGCCGCCCAGAGCACGATGCAGTCCAAAAGTGGGCGGCATCACCTGGCTGCACCTCACTGTAGCAGCTTCCAGCCCATTCCCCACCCTTGGGGCCAGATCCTGGCATCAGGAACCATTTCAGGGCTGTCCTGGGGAAGTTCTGCTCTCAATCCAACCCTCACCAAGGTACCATCTCCCCACAGCGGTGCCATCTCTCCTGGGTGACTCAGGGAGTGACCATATACACTGCTCCTAAGAGACCAAAGACCTTCTCTGTGCCAGTGGACACAGAGCCACCCACCCACGTCACCTGGGACACCATGTGCTGCTCCTGGGAAACCCACCCTGGCATTCATGGCCTTGTGGTTTTTCTTGGTTTTCTTCAGGAACTGCTTCAGGCTCCCCGAGGACACGTATTCTGTGATGAAGATGACCTGGGAATGAAGAGAGGCATCAGCTGCCCAGGCTCCCAGTGCGGCCAGCACCCATGGGTGCTCCAGCCAGGGCACACAGCCCGCACAAGGCCCGCATGCACTGAGGGCTGCTGGTGGCAGCATCCCAGGGCAGAGGGAGTCCCAGGAAGCAGAGCTGGGTTCCCACCTGGCTCCCACCCCCAGCCCAGACACCCCCAAACACTCTGCCTCCCCAAGTCCCCCCTACCCGTGCCTTCGAGTCCTTCACATCCAGCCAGTACTTGTGAAGCTTCACGATGTTGGGGTGATCCACAAGCACCAGCTGCTCAAACATGGTCTTGATCTTCTCCTGTGGGCAGAGGGAGGGTGGGTGAGGGGTGAGGTGGCAGATCCGTGGAGGTGGCAGGACACCTCTGTGAGCACGGGAACATGGGGCTGGGAGGAGGCTGTGCCCCAGTCACAGGGAAGCTGGTTTTGGTGTGCAGAGGACACACAGAGCCATCTTTGCAAAAGAAGGAACAGGAAAGCCCAGAGCCCCAGACGGGAGCCCGGCAGGTGGGCTGCAGCTGGCATGGGGGGCATGCATTGCAGGCACCATGCTGCTGCCCGGGGGGCTCTGGAGAGGCAGGCACAGTCCCCACTGGGGAGGTGTGGCTTACCTCGTGTGCTTTAAAGGCCTTCTTGTCAGTGAAGAGCAGCTCATTCCATACCACCTCCACACCCTCCTCCGTGTCCATGGCCAGGAAGGTGCTCTGGATGCCCGGCATGTTCCCCTGATTCACCTGTGAGGCACAGGAAGGCGTGAGACAGCCCAGCTGCAGCTCTGCCCATGTGCTCACTCCACTGAGGAGCCTGATGAAGGGACATGGCCCCAGGGTCTCTGCAGCCACTCCTGTGGAGGACTCCAGGACTCTGTGTCGACAGGAGCAAACCACCAGCCCATAGCCTGCTGTGTCCTGCCCTTGGAACAGGAGCTTGGGCATCACAGAATCATGGAACCATTTGGGTTGGGAGAGCCCTTGAAGTTCCTGGACTCCAAGTGTTGGCCCAGCACTGCCAGGGCTCCACTAATCCATGTCTCTCAGTACAGTAGCTCCATAGGGGGCTTGGAAACCCCTCCAGGGATCACAGGGACTCCACCCCTGCCCTGGGCAGCCTGGGACAGCCCTGGACAACCCTCAAGGGGATGGAAGAAATTGTTCCTCAGCTCCAACCTAAACCTCCCCTGGGGCAACTTGAGGCCGATTCCTCTTCTTCCATCACAGGGGACAAGAGATCTCACCCCCACCTGGCTCCACCCTCCTGTCAGGGAGCTGTTGAGAGGTGGTCTCTCCTGAGCCTCCTCCCCTCCAGGCTGAACAAGCCGAGGTCCCTCAGCCGCTCCTCACCACGCTTGTTCTCCAGCCCCTTCCCCAGCTCCATTGCCCTTCTCTGGCCATGCTGCAGATCCTCAAGGTCCTGCTGGGAGTGAGAGGCCCAAACCTGACCCCAAGATTCCAGGGGTGGCCTCCCCAGTGCCTAGTTCAGATGACAAGGCTGTTCAGCTGCTGCCAGGGCCGGTGGACAGCATCCTGCTGTGCCCAGGGGCCTGTGAGGGTGCAGAGAGGTGGTACCCCCGCCTCATTAGCAGGGGACAGGCAGCTTGTGGCCCAGTTCCTGCTGTGGACACACAAAACTCCTCTGTCACTGGTCCTCCCCACTTGCAAGCTCCACGTGCCGCACAGACAGCCTGGCACGGACAGGCAGCGATGGCAGCCTGCACCATACCGCCCAGTGCTCCCAACACAGCCCAGCGCTGGAGCGCCCAGCACAGGCACTGCTGTAGCCATGGGGAGGTGGCCCAGCCCTTGCCCACAGAATCACATGGAGCCACTGAATCTCTGAGCTGGGGCCCCAAACAAGGAGTCAAATGGACCCAAATGTCCTTTTGTCTGCCACCAGGACGGGTGGGAGGAGCAGAGCTCTGTGCAGAGACTCGCAATGCCTGTCCCAGAGGCACAGCCAGGTCTGGAAGCCTCAGGTGCCACCTCCTCAATCCACCTTGCCGCAGGGCCACAGTGTTCCTGCGCATGTCAAGACTGCAGCAGGACCCAACTGGCATGGCCACCGCACCCTGTCCTCACACCTGGATGAAGTGGGGGCTGCCCAGCCCCATCCCATCACCTCCTGCTCGCTCCGAGCTTCAGGGAAGAACAGCCAGGATGAACTGGACCGACCACCAGAGGAGTCCAGGGCCATCCCTCCCCCACAGCCTCCCAGCTTTGAACAACCTGCTCCCTGAGCCTGAAGGCTCTGGACAGTGGATATGGTGGAATCTGGGAGGCTCTGGATGTGCTGATGAACCTCAGCCAGGCCCATGGGGAGGATGCGAAGAGGTGAACATGCCCTATCTTACGCCGAGCAGCAATAAAACCGACACCAAACAGCCGCCAGCACAGTGAGCACCAGGACTGCACAAAAAACCGATGCTGCCCTAGAGTTGCCAATGTGACCAGGGACACCAGGAACCAGCCATGGGTCACCTTGATGGCCTCCATCCATGCCTTTCAGGGGTTCCTGGCTGCTCCATGGGTGCTAATGGTGGGTATCATGTGGAACGGGCAATGCTCCAGGGCCGGGCTGGGCAAGCTCCCCGCTCAGGCTGCTTCCAGAAAGCCCCTGGCAAGGGCTGAGGCTGGCCTGGAGTGACCGCCAGAGATGCACCAGAGAAGGTTTACCAAAGATCGGGTTGCGTCTTACAATAAATTGCTCCCTTTTCAGCTTCTCACGTCATTGAGGATGAAAAGAGGCTCAGAGAGGCAGCCCTGGGGCCTGGGAGAGAAGCTGCTGAACATGCAGCGGGGGCTGGATGGCAGAGCACAGGCACTGCTAATGCCACTGGAGGTTACACCCCACCTGGAGAAGAAAATAGGGACTGGGTGCCCCCCGAGCAGCCTCTGTGGCACCCTACAGGCAGCCACAGAGGCCCCCTGGGCCACTGCCCAGGCCCCCAGGACCTTGGCGTGGGAGTGGGGCTGGGCACAGAGGAAGGCTGGCAGCACACAAAGCTGGTGATGCTCACTGCAAGCACCATTTCCCTGACCCCTGGTGACATGGCGACATTATCCCTCTTGGCGCTGGGAGCTGGCAGGATTTGCTGAGGCCATGTGGCTGGGCAGGGAACACAATGTGCTGGAAGATCCCTTGTGTGGATTCAATCCCAGTCTGGCCCTTAACTCCAGCATCTCGTGAGCTGGGTATCAGCAAGGGCAGTGTCTGGGCTTCTCAAGGGACTTTGGCTCAGGCTATGGTTAGGCAGGAGGTGCTGCTGAGGCACAGGACACTCCTTAGGCAGCACAGACTGTCCAGTCAGAGCAAGGTGTGTGAGCAGCAGAGATCATCGAACTACAGAACTGTTTTGGTTGGAAGAGACCTTGAAGCTCCTGGACTCCAAGCATTGCCCCAGCACCACCAGGGCACCATTAACCCATGTCCCTCAGCACCACAGCTCCATGCAGGGCTTGGAAACCCCTCCAGGGACCATGGGGACTCCACCCCTGCCCTGGGCTGCCTGGGACAGCCCTGGACCATGCTCAAGAGGGTTGAAGAAATTGTTCCTCAGCTCCAACCTAAACCTCCCCCAGCACAACTTGTGGCTGGTTCCTCTTGTCCTGGCGCTTGTTCCTTGGGAGCAGAGCCTGACCACTCCCGGCACCAACCTCCTGTCAGGGAGCTGTCAAGAGCCAGGTCTCCCCCGAGCCTCCATTTCTCAAGGCCATGACGGAGGACAGTGTCTCTCAGGGCCTATCCTTCCAGCCCGTGGCTGGATACTGGGCTCCCCTGGTCCCCTCCAAGCCCTGTGTTCCCTGACTCTGCCTCTCCTCCCCGCCACCCCATGCTGCACCGTGGGCAGGCAGGGCCAGGGTGCCTGCTGCAATATGGAAATCTTTCTGCAAAATATATAAAAGAAAAAAAAAAAAAAAAAAAAAAACCAAACTATCTAAGAGGGCTGAGGCCCTGACACGGGTTCCTTCAGCCCACGAAGGGGCAGGGACACCAAATTCCGA
>JANHGN010016145.1:0-10475 GCA_024605025.1 Megaceryle maxima
CCACCCCTCTCCCCAGCAGGTCCTACCTGGGGGCCGTGCAGAAGAACGGCCCCAACTCGGTGCAGGGACAGGAGCCCGCCCTGGAGCTGGGTGGGCCACGCAGCCGGCACTGCCACGTGCGGGGGACCACCGGCCACCCCTGCCAGCAGCAGCGGGCACGCAGGAAGCTCTACCTGGCCGCTGGCATCTGCCTCGTCTTCATGGTGGGGGAAGCTGTGGGTGAGTGGTGGGTGCACGGTCCAGCCAGAGTGGTCCCCATGGGGTGCGGGCAGGGATCCTACAGCTTTTCGTCAGGTTGAAGTGTCCAGTGGGGCCCCCAGCATGGCACAGGGTGAACTGGTCCGTGCCCTGCAGGTGGGTGGGACACCCCGTGACCCCACTGATGCCAACCCTCCTGTTGCCAACCCCCTGATGCCACACCACTGTCCCCACTGCCCCCTCTCCACAGGCGGGTACCTGGCACACAGCCTGGCCATCCTGATGGACGCAGCCCACCTCCTGACAGACTTCGCCAGCATCATGATCAGCCTCTTTGCGCTTTGGGTGTCCTCACGCCCCCCCACCAAAACCATGAATTTTGGCTGGCACCGGGCAGGTAACAGGGTAGCATCACACCCAGGGCAGCTGTCCAGCTCTGGGGACTCCAGGGAGCACACAAAGCATCCCAGGGTGCCCTCCCTACAGGACTGGGTGCCTTGGGGAACCCTGGGGGCATGGGAGCCCCTAACAAAACCCTGGGCACCACAAGCACGGGCAGGGCAAGGCAGTGGCACTGCCATCCCCATGCAGGGACTGCTGGGTGCCCTCTCTCAGCTCCAGTGCTGCTGGGGGTGCTGGGTGGGTGCTCAGACTTGGCACAGTGTGAAGCAGCAATGGGGGGTGGCTCTCTGCAGAGATCCTGGGGGCCTTGCTCTCCGTGCTCTCCATCTGGGTGGTGACCGGTGTCCTGGTCTACTTGGCGGCCCAGCGCCTCATCTCGGACAACTATGATATCGAGGGCAGTGTCATGATCATCACCTCTGCCTGCGCCGTGGCTGTCAACATCGTGTATGTATGGCCAGCTCTCACTCTCCCTGGGTGGCCCCTACCCCTGTGCCTGGTGGCCCTAGTGATGTCACCACTGCCCTGCCCGTAGGATGGGGGTGGCTCTGCACCAGACAGGGCATGGGCACAGCCACGGGGCAGGCGGCGAGCAGCCCAGCACCAGTGTCCGCGCTGCCTTCGTCCATGTCGTGGGGGACCTGTTGCAGAGCGTTGGCGTCCTTATCGCGTCCTACGTCATCTTCTTTAAGGTCTGGGTGGTCACAGGGGCAAAGGGAGTGATGGGGACATGGGGACAGTGGCTTCAGCCAGCCCTGGCCAGGGATAGGATTGAGACAGAGGGGACTCTCTGCCTGTGCCAATGGGGATTTGGGGTGGGGTGGTGGCTCCAGAGAGGCCTCACGCTCTCCCACCTCCAGCCTGAGTACAAGTACGTGGATCCCATCTGTACCTTCCTCTTCTCTGCACTGGTATTGGGGACAACGCTGACCATCCTCCGCGATGTCCTCCTCGTCCTCATGGAGGGTAGGGACCCACCAGCGGTGGGGGTCTAACCCGTGGGGCCACCCATGGCTGCGGCAGCCCCCATCCCTCTGTCACCTGCATCTCTCCCTCCCCAGGCACCCCAAAAGGGATGGACTTCAACACAGTGCGGGACACGCTGCTGGCGGTGGCGGGGGTGGAGGCCGTGCACAGCCTCCACATCTGGGCGCTGACGGCAGCTCAGCCGCTGCTCTCGGTGCACATCGCCATCAGTGAGTGCTGCGCCCCGGGGAACAGACGCAGGGGAGAAAGGATTGGGGCTTCACCCACACCCCAACACCCTGTCCCTTGCTGCTTGCAGACACGGGTGCCAGCGCACAGGAGGTGCTGGAAGAGGCCAGCTCCCGGCTGCAGGGCACCTTCCGCTTCCACACCACCACAATCCAGGTGGAGAGCTTCTCCGAGGAGATGCGGGACTGCCGGGAGTGCCAGCCCCCCCGTGACTGAATCCCCCCTGGCAGCCCTGTCGTATCCTCAGGGGGGGACTTTTCATGCGTGGAAAATAAAGTGGAGCAAAGGGCTGAGTGTGTGCAGGGGCCTTATCTCTGGTGTCTGCAGCAAGGACAGACCCAAGGCTCTGGTGGCTAGAGAGCGGCTGTTGGAGGCCAGTAACCTTCATTTTCCCTATTTCTATTCAGCTTTGGGGGAAAGGCAACAAAACGACCTTATTCCTTTCTTCGTGGAGTGCTGCGAGACAACAGGGTGCTGGGGTGCCTGGGGGCTGCAAGGGGACTCATCCCAGATGGAGACTAGGAGGACATGCTCACCCTGCTCTCACCTCTTATTGCTCCTCTGTTTGCCCTCGGGAAGCCAGAGGACTCGCCCTCGCCACGGGGCTGGGTGCTGGGGGGGGCTGTGTGTGCATCCGGGTGCTGCACAGATTGTTCCCAGGGTGCCCAAGAGGCCACCGATGGCAGAAGCACGGGTGCACCAAAACACCACTGCTCCCCCGCATCCTACAGCCGCTGGCTGGCCATTGACTCTCCTTTATTGTACTGGTAAAACCCAATAACGAGTAAAACCCCGTCAGCAGCGACCGTCTGCTCCAGGAGGGCTCTGTGCACTGGGGATGGGCACCTGGCACCAGTCCCTGCCCAGCTGCCCAGCAGCCCTCAGGGTTTCTCCAAGCGTGGGTATTTCTTACGTAGGACTGAGACCTGGTCCTTGAAGAGGACAGGGTCGAGACGCAGCTGGGAGGACACGAGGGGCATGTAGCCGAACCAGTCCGCCAACTGGTTGAGGCAGTCCTGTTGCTGGGAGAAACGCCGGCTGCTGGCTGCCCCGGCCGTGCCCTTCACCTTGGCAGGAGGGGAGTGCAGGGGTGAGGGGCTCCACTCTCCTGCCAGGGGGGTTCCCCACATCCCCATCCTTGCACCCTACCTGCTGGGGCACGGTCTCCTTGTGCTGCTTCTGCTGGGTGACCTTGATGGGTGGCAGCTTGGTGACGGTGGCCACGAGGACATTCATCAGGATGTCCTCGCAGGCAGCCAGGCCGTCCACCAGCTCCCGCAGCCCCGCTGGCAGGTACTCCATGAAGAGGCTGTGGTAATACCTGAGGAAGGGAGCGAGGTGGCGGGGGCAGGATGCGGCCGAGCCTCCCGCCACTCCCTGCTGGCCTCTCCCTGGCTGGGTACCTGTGGTAGAAGGCGGCTGTGGTGAGGACGATGGAGATCTCGTTGGTCCACTTGGAAGTGTATCCCCAACGCCTCTGCTCAGCATCCCAGAAGTGGCTCTGCGTGGGGAAGCCCACGATGCGCTCGGGGAAGCTGCGCCACACCACAAAGGCAAAGTCCACCTGGCACAGGATGGGGGACGGTGTCACCAGGCTGCAGGGACCTGCAGGAAGGGGCTCACCATTGCCCCAGAGCATGGGGGACATGAGGACAGTGGGCACTTCTCCTTGCCAGCCCCGTGGTGACCTCTGAGCATCCACAGGGATGGGGACTGCAGCACCCATGGCCTCACCTCGCTGGTCGAGAGGCTGGTGTGCTCATCCAGGCTCAGCAGGGCATCTGTCTGGATGGCCGCGTAGGGGAAGAAGCGGTCGCTGAGCTACAGCAGGGCAGAATCAAGTTGGGATGTGCTATGGGGTGGGTGCCCCACCTCCCTGCCCACATCCCAGTTCCTCTCACCTTCCCCCTGCCCTGGATGATGGTCAGAGGCACAGTGGTCTGGGGCCATTTCCTACTTGGTGGTGGTGGCTTCTCGCAGGTCCACAGCACCAGGATCTGCAGGGGAAAAGACCAGTGTGTCTGGAGGTGTTTGGTCGGTGGGGGTATCTCATCGGGGTGTGTTGGTGCATCGGTGTTTGCAGGGTGGCCATGGCTGAGCTCCCCCCTCAGCCCCACAGTGGGACCTGCTCCAGACCTGCTCACCCCAAAACCATCTTCATGGTAGTTTGGATCAGAATAAACCCACAGGTGGTCCTACCTCCACCCCAGTGGGCTGGGGACACAATTCTGCCCATCTGAGAGTGACACCATCAGCCACCCCTTCCCACACCTAAACCCGCCCCCACAGTCCCCAGCCCACAGGACCCTGCCCTGTCCCTCCTGCTGCATCCCCAGGTGCAGCAGCAAGTGGCATGGGGCTCAACTCCCCCAACCTGGGCGCAGTACTGGGATCCAGAGACAGCTTGGATGAGCCTGAGGATGGGCTGGGAGGGGGAGCCCACTGGTGAGGTGGCCCGGATGAAAGCTGTGAACTTCTCAGAGGGGCTGAAGCCTGAAAAAAAATTGGGGAGACACTAGATGTTGTGGCATGCACTGAGCTTGCCATGCTCAGCCAGGGCAGGAGGGGTCCTACCATGCTGCAGGTAGTAGAAGGGAAAGTCCCCAAGGTGGGTGGAGAAGTCAGGCAGAGCCAGGAGCCCCCCGGGGAGCGTGTTCCAGAGGAAGCGGGAACGGGACCGGTGTGGGAGCAGCCTGTCCTTGATGATCTGCCAGAGGCCGGAGAGATGCTCTCAGCACCCTGGGTGTGGCACCTGGGACAGGGGGGTGGAGGGGGGTGGTTCGTGAGTGGGGGGCTCACCTCCAGTGTGGTGTGCACGATCTTGTCGACGGAGGAGAAGTACGCGTCCCACAGGAACTGGGTCTGCTGCTGGAAAGCCAGCACGCGCTCCGGGTGGATGCAGCGGATGGCAGAGGGGATCTGCAGTGGTGGTGGGGGAGCTGGTTTCTCACCTCAGCACCCCCCACCAGCACCTCAGCAGGGCTGTCTTGCCTCCAGCACCTCCACACCATCCCAAGGGTTATCAAACATTGGAATGGGCTGCCCAGGGCAGTGGTGGAGTCTCCATCCCTGAAGGCATTTAAGTGGCGTGTGGGCCTGGTGCTCAGGGACATGGTTTTGTGGTGAGCTTGCAGTGTTGGGTGGAAGGTTGGACTAGATGATCTTGAAGGTGTCTTCCAACCAAAGATATTCTGTCATTCTGAGATTCTGTGAAGGGACACCCCATGGGCAAGGATGCTGTCCTACCACCCTGATGTGGCTCTGCCACTTCCTCTTCCTGAAGCAGGATCTGCTCCAGGACCCTCTAAGAGCTTTGTGTCTGGGGAGATGCTCAACACCCCCCCAAGATGAATGATGCCCCAGGACTGTAGTTGGGACAGGACCCCCATTCTGAGCTGGATGAGATCCCCTTGCATCCACCTGTGAGTGGGCTGCCAGGCTCAGCTGTGGAGGTTTCACCCCCAAGCTTGGTTAGGGGCTCCACCACCACTGGCATCAACACTGGGGGGCCTCGTGTCCAGCATGGGGCAGGACTCAGCCACGGTACCTGCAGCAACAGCCTCTCATTGCCCACGACGACAGCTTTGCCCCAGTCGATGGCTTCGGCGAAGGGCAGCTCCCAGCCATTGCTCAGCAGCACGGGGATGCAGGCGGCCTGTGGTGGGACCCCACACAGGCTGGGACAGAGTCCCCTGACCCCCAGGGTGGGGGTCCCCCTTCTCCTTGCCCACCCAGTACCTGCAGGGCCTCCAGGAAGCGGAAGGAGCCCAAGCGCCTGCCCCGGGGCACTATGCAGAAGGTGGAGTTGTGCAGAAGCTCCTGGTAGTCAAACCTGGGAAGGGAGAAGGGGTGGAGGTCAGGCACGGGCCCTCCTCTGCATGGTGAGCATGCCGGGGGTACCCAGCAAGGCTGAACATCCCTGGTGTGGGGCCAGCTCAGGGCAGCTTTAAGATTCATTGGGGATGATTTTGGCTCTGAACAGCCCCAGCTCTGAGGGGCTGGTGGAGCAGAGATGCTCTGGGAGATGGAGGGGCATGTCCACAGTCAGAAAGGGAACCTGTGTCAGAGCCAGGAACCAAATTCAGCTCAAAGAGGGTCTCCAGGATAGGATCCCACCTTTCCACAGTGTTACCCAGCTCCCTCCACACACCCATAACGGAACCCCAGCCCCACACAAAGCCAGCGCCTGAACCCCAAAGCCCGAAACTGTGTCAACTCCTCTGCCGTGCCCAGACTTGCTGGGCAGGATCAGCCCTGCCTGCCCTGGCAGAGTTTTGGCAGGGGCAGAGGTCTGGCTGCCCGTAGGGGTGCAGGCAGCATGTCCCCCTCCCTGGGCCAGGCTCACGCCGTGGGGCTATGAAAGCTCCTTCTGTGTGGCCGGTGAGGAGAGGTGTGGCTGCTGCTGGGTCCCTGCGACCGCACTGGAAAATCCAATATTGACTTTAGGTCAGGACAGACCCTGTCTGTTCCTGCCCGTGGGGAGGGAGGGATGAGGCAGTCAGGTCCTGGATGGGCTGGGAGGGCATCTGTGGTCCAGCTGTGAGGCCAAAGGGCTGCTTGAAATCTGTTGGTCTCTGGGGGAAGGGTCTTCCTGTGCTGGGGATGTGGGGCTGGCACCAGGCTGGAGGTCAAGGATGTGTCCCCTCCATGGGTGCTGGAGGACCTTAGAGCATCACGGCACCTCAGCATGTGGGAAATCCACCCCAGCGCCAAGACACAAAGTTTTACAATCAAAATCTGCCTCTGGATGAACCACCCCAACATCTCCAATGGGTGCTGAAAACCTCATTAGTCTCATCAACACCCCAGTTCCTGGCTGAGTGACCTGCTGGAGGGGCAAGGGTGGCTCAAACACAGCCCAGACCCCCTTCCACGAAGCCACAGCAGCAACGGCCACATCCCTGGAGCCAGACACTCGCCTTCAGGGCAGCCCTGCTGCCACCCTCTCCTCAGGAACCCCAAACCTGGCTGTGACCCCCAGCACCTCCACAGGGCCATTCCCATTGCCAGGACTGGGTGGACAGCAGGATGCATCCTGGGGGACAGCGTGGCCATGGGCAGCTTCCCCTCATCATGGGGAGGCTGGCGCCAGCCGGGCTGCAGGGCCAAAACCTCCCAATGGAAATACTTTGCTCCTGACGTGCTGCGGTTTCCGGGTAATCACGCTGTCAGGGCTTCCTTGTTTTGTTAGGAGTTGGGACAGGCGCCCGCTGTGCTCCCTCCGCCTGGCCCCTCCATGGCTCTGGCCAGGCACGGTGCCACCGGGGACCCACCGGCTCCAGAGAGCCTTTCCCAACCTGCTTTGATTGCTTCAAACCTCGGGCAGCCCGGATCATGGTGCTGCTACAAGCCACCCTTTATCTGGACACAGAACCGGTTTGTTTTCAGCAGCCCCCCTCCCCGGGTGTGAGGAGTGTGATGGAGCTCGCAGCAATGCCTTCCTCTGCTCCCCATGCTGCCCTTTGCGAGCGGGGACATCCCCGAAGCACCACTGAAAGGGGCATCTGGGCTCTCACTTTGCCAACCGTGGAGTGTTCCCTCCCCATCGTCACTCTGCCCAGGTCAGGGGACATTTTCTTGCGGGGCAGGAGGGGATAAATCCCCGGTGTGAGATCAGGCAGAGCTGGCCCAGCCCGATGGAGACACTGATGGCTTTTTGCCTGGGTGTCCCATGGAGATGAGCAGGATCGTGGAGGCTCAGGGTCACACATGAGCACAGTGCCCTGTGCCACGTGTTCCTCGACTATCTGCTGCCTAAAGCTGTCCCACGCAAGGTGTAAATCTCCCCATACTTGCAAACAGCATTAGGGGATTACCTGGACCAGGCGGGAGGGGGATTTCTTGTCCCACCACCCCTCGGCATGGTGTGGAGCTGACCTTGGGCCCCTCGTCCTGCCAGCCTGTGGTATTTTCCATCGTCCTGAGATGCCCCATCCCAAAAAAACGCTCTGCTACAGAGTCTGATCCTCCTGGGTTGGTGGCACTGGCCAGATAGGGCTCTGCAATGCTCGAGCCACCCTGAAGCCCTGGCTAATCCCAGTGCCAGCAGCACCCCAGATCCACTTTTACCTCCCAACACCTCCTAAGATGCTTTGAGGATGATGCCCAAAATGGCCTCTCCCCATCTGCTCTCTGGCTGTGTGGCTGCAGGATATCCCCACACAGCAGAATGTGGACGTGCCCATCACCAGTGGGATAGGGTCTGCACTTACCCACCCTGGACTGGGCAGCTGGTGACAGGCCCCAAGCAGCAGGACAGGGAGGTGAGGAGCCAGTGTCCCTCCCCGCAAGACAGAGCCCACCAAACTCTCAGGACTTTGACCTCCCCATTTTTTTTCAGCCAAGGTCCATCACACACTGCAGCTGCCATCCTCATTTGTGAGGGGGGAGGCAGGAGGACCCACACACACCCTACCATGTCTGGTTGAGCTCAGGGCTCCCCACGCCAGAATGCCCAAGGACATACCAGTTTTACAGGATTTTTAGTGGAGCCAGTGAGGGGGGGATGTTTTGGGCTTATCTCCAAGAGAAACGTTTATGTTAGGGGAGGGCAGGAGGGGGGAGAAGAAAAGCATCATTCATCAGAGTTAGGAAAAAGGGAAATCGTATTAGAGGCGGCCACGGTGATTGCAGATAAGAGGTGCTCTCGCCAGATTACTCGAACTTTAATACAGCCCAGGAAAGCCCTGAACAATCAGTGCCTCACTCCTCACTGTGGAAATGAAACCCCAATCTCTCGCTCAAGAGCCCAAAACTTTCCTCTCTCCCCTCATCTGAAGGTCCAGCCACCACAGACAGGCACGGCTGCACCCCACAGAGGGGCAGGAACATTTATGGGTTGTCCCTCCCACCAGACACCCCTTTCCCACCCCATCTCTGAACTCACTTTTCATAGTCAACGTTATCCTTGTCACAGCGCGTGTCCTTGTGCTTCTCCCAGTCCTTGCCATGCTTGCAGGTGGTGAGCGAGATGATGTCCTTCCCATTGTGGATGTGGTGCAGCGCGTTCCTGGTGCCGGAGCCAATGCCGGTCAGGTACCGCTTCCCCTTGAACACCAACAAGTATTTCTTTTTGGGGGGGATCGAGTCCTGATACAACCACCCCCTCTCCCCGCCGTGCTGCGGGTGGTCCTTGGAGAAGAGAGGGATGGAGATGTCAAAGCCGGGCCTGAAGCTCTCAGTGTAGAAGCTGGCTTTGGCCAGGATGGCCTGGCCGATGTCAAAGCCCAGGTCCTCGGTGTAATTGGGCCAGGTACCCGAGTAGAGGTTGAAGATGAGGTGGTTCTGGCCGCCATTCCAGAGTGGGAAGCTGCGGATTTTCTCATCAACGTTACGGACGTATTGACCCGAGAGGTGGTCGCGGTCCAGCGTGTCAATGCTGAGGATGAAGAGGCAGGCTTCCTCAGGGTTTGGGGTGTAGTAGCGAGAGCGCTCAATGGAGGCAAGGATTTTGCGGTAGCTCTCTGAGATGGGCTGGTTCCTCTCCTGGGGGTAGGTGAAGACTTTGAAGCCGTGCTTCTCACACCGAGAGAAGTCGAAGCAGGTTTCCATCCGGCATCTGCTGTTTTTGTAGACATTCAGCCGCGCCAGCCGCTGCTCCCGGGGCGATGGCAGTGAGGGGTCCCCATTGCTCTGGAGCTCCTCGGGGTGTGCAAAGCTTTTGAGGAGGGACCGATCTGTCCAGTGAGGCCAGTTCCTCTGGGCTTCGGCTTTCCTCCCAGTAAAGAAAGTGAATCGGCGCAGCTGGTCTCCTCCAAAGAAGAAAAGCAGGAGCCAAGAGGCAAGGAAAGTCAGGAAAATGTATTTCTTCCTGGTCTGCATAGGTTCATGTGCAGCCCTGGCTCCTCATCAGGCTCAGATGGGTGCCAGAGTCCGGTCAAAAGGCCAATGTCCCAAACCCCAAGCGGGCAGTGGGACAGCTCCCAGCCCCCAGGTATTGTCCTGTGGCCTTTACAGCCCGTGGGAACGTGGATGAACCCCACGGTCCTCTTGCTGCCCTCTCTGACCAGGGTTGTGCTGGCTTTTCAGGGCTGTACCCCTCTCCAGCTGCGGGGCAGATCTTGGCGCAAGCGATGTCCTGCTCCCTTCCCTCCGGCACAGCAGTTACTTCGCTGGGCCCCTGTGCTGTGACAATGACATTTCCATCTCCACTTGGCCCAGCTTCAAATCCCTGGAGAAGGGGAGAGGTCACGTTGTTGCCGTCCTGCCGCCACCAACCGTGTCACTGCAAGTGGCTTCCCATGTCCCACCGGTGGGACCCCCCCCTCCCCAGACCCCTCCGGGGAATAAAACCTCCTAGAAAGGATATAGACCCCCCATCTCTCTCCGACCTGCTCCTTCCAAGTCCAGTCCCCTGGTTACCTTTGAGGACATGCAGCCCCGGGTGGATTTTGGGCCGTCGTGCCCCGAAGTCTCGATACACGGCTCCTGGAGGCTCCAGGCAGCATCCCCGGCCGGGGATGGCGGCGGAACAGCCGCTGTGCCGGGCTCTACCGGTGCACTCCCCGTGCGGAGGAGCCGCTGCCTCTGCGGGAAGCTCTGCACAGCCCCGATCCCTGGGGGGCTCCCCCTCCGCTCGCCTGCTGCCGGTGGGGTGTGCCTGGCTGGGGCGGGGGGGGGCTGGGGGGTGTGTATCCTCTTGTCCCCTTGTCCGCCTGTCC
>JANHGN010016146.1:0-13699 GCA_024605025.1 Megaceryle maxima
CCTCTCCAGGCTAAACAGCCCCAGGGCTCTCAGCCTTTCCTCAGCACAGAGATGTTCCAGCCCCTTCAGCATCCTCAGAGCCTCCCTGGGACTCTCTCCAGTATTTCCCTGTCCCTCTGGAACTGGGGAGCCCAGAAATGACCATAACACTCCAGCTGTGGCCTCACCGGGGCAGAGTAGAGGGGGAGGAGAACCTCCCTCAGCCTGCTGGACACACTTTTATTTATGGACCCCCAGGAGACCATTGGCCAAAATGTATGGAAAGCTTCACAAATTTGTATGTCATCCTTGTGCAGGGGCCATGCTAACCTTCTCTGTATCCTTCCAACTTTAGTATATGTACTGCTGAAGCGAGCAAGATCAAGTCCAACTGTCTACTAAATATTATCAGGACCACTAAACTATGTCCTGAAGTGCCACATCTAGACATATTTTTAACACCTCCAGGGATGGTGATTCCACCACCTCCCTGGGTCCCTGTTCTAATGCCTCACCACTCTCTCAGTAAAGAAATTTTTCCTAATATAAGTCCTTGAAACTAGAAAGAAAAATAAAGCAAATTTGCTTCATGTCTAGTGAATACAGAAATGCATCCTGATGTCTCCATGTGCAAAATGTTGAGGTTTTGATTCTGAATGCACTTGGAGCAGGATTCCCAATGTCTCCAGCAGTCACTGCAGATAATTTCAATGACTAGATGTTACTGTACAAAAGTGCTATAATGCTCTTTGAAGTGAAAGGCAAGCTTTGGACTCTTATCACTTAAAACAATCAGGCAGCAGATGTCTTTCCCACTAGGTTTGCAAGACAATCTACAAGGCACGTCTGTTTCACTTTATTGAAACCAGGAGTCTAAAAGACGGAGAGAAAGATGGAAGAACAGGAAAAAGTTACTGTCAAATTTGCTTGTGATATCACATTCTCATCTCCCATCCCAGTCTGTCTGTTGAAATAGAACCAAAACACTGGAGAGGAGGAAGAGTATTAATGGTGGTTCCAGCACTGCTATCTCATTATACTTGAGGTACTACAGAGTACCTCAATACATTAATACATAATACATTAGCTCTGGGGAAGCCTCTCTAACAATGAGTTCTTGTTTCTACTATATTTTTTTCAATCTCTGGTAAGTTGTCTTCAAGCAATTGAAAGAATGGAATTTCACCACCTGGAAGACTATTTCTAGTAGTATTCTGCTTTAAATCCAACGGGAACTTACAGGTACATCACAGAATCAAAGAATCATTAAGGCTGGAAAAGATATCTAAGATTATCAAGTCCAACTGTCTACCCAACATTATCATGACCACTAAACCATGTCCTAAAGTGCCACATCAATCATGTTTCACCAGTTCCCCATATATCTATTTTAGAAATCTTGATTCTGTGATTCTGTTGATGATTACACCCAAATATTTGCATTAATATTCTTGCTTTTACTCTCTGTCCATATTTTACATTGTTTTTTCTTTTTTGTTATGGTCTCAATGAATTTTTCTGACTCTTTCTAGAGTTACCTGGGAGGGAAATGATGTCCTAATTCATAAATATTTCAGATATTTCTACTATTCTGACTTCTTCTTGATGCAGAATCTAAGTTCTTGATGTAAAATTTATCAAGAACTTCAGTATTCTGGACATTAAAGCACTTACCCAGACACGGGTTAATCAAATGTAAATCACTTACTCAAAGCAGACAGGTCCAGATTCAGCTCTCTGCTCTCTCTCAGGAGAGCCTTATCAAACAGGCTGTTTTAATCATCACTGTATCACTACACTACACAAACCTGATAAATTCTTTCCAGTTAAGATTTAAAAGCACAGACTGCCAATGTCTCAGGTTTTATTGCACAGGTTTGGGGTTTTATTTAATGAGAACAATCCCAAACCATTTAGTATAAATAAGTAAGTCTGGAGCAACCCTGGTTCTTCCCGCTTAGCCAAAAATGTGTAACAGAAAACTGAATGGGGAATAAAAATATGAATTATATTAGCATCTTAAGCACTTAAAAATGCAAAATAATTAAGTAGAAAAAAAAAGAGTTCATTTGCACTCAAAAGCTACATTGATTTAATTGAAAAAGATTTAGCTTAAAACAGCTGAAGATTTTAAGTAAACAAAGTATTTACACCTGGCTCACATATTTCATTTTTAGTTCTTACTTAAAGTCATTGTTCTCTAGGAATGTGCAAAAGCAGATCACGCCATATAAAGCCAGTCGGGGGAAAAAAAACAACACAACAACAAACAAGGAAAAACCGAAACCCACCCCCCCCCCCCAAAAAAAAAAGGCAAACAAGAAAGGAGTTGAATTCATAATCTCATTTGTAGAAGATTAGTCTTGATTTGGTATTTAGCCAGAAGTTTACTAATTAGAAAGGAATTCTATCACCCTGAAAAGGGAGTGATACAAACAGAAAAAGCACCATAATGTGGGATAACAGCCCAGCTTGCCCTGAGACAGGAACACAGCTAATTTAGTGAGCTCTGGGAGAAAGGCTGAGATGTTTGTGACCATAAGATTCTTGTTCTGCTATCTCTGGGGCTGGAGACCCCCTGAGCTGGCAGCCAAATGGCTGAAGGAGGGAGTCTTGTGAAGACAAGATGGTCCTGCTTTGGCTAAATCAACAGGAGCAAACAACTCTTACATAAATATTGAAGGCCAGAGTGTCTGAGCAAAAACCTTTCCCTAATTAACAGCAAAATTAAAGTTTCTGTCCCTGAGCACGGTCATGAGCCTAATGGAGTACGTGCTAAACATACCTGACTATGTTACTCAGCTCTCCACCCCAAATCATGCTAAACATCACCTAGAAGTCAGGGACAGGTGGGATCAGGATTTAAAATTCACAGGGGGGGAAAGACTGAAGGTCTAGCTGAGATGGTCAACAGGCTGTGCTACTCTTCCTCCACCCAAAACAGGGACACCTTCTTGCTAAGAGCTGCATCTTCACTCTACATCTTGGCTTTTAGTTCCATTATCTATTAGTGCTTTAACTCAGGCCTGCGCCTCCGGCTGCGTCAGATGTTACCTGGGAATTATTAACTTGAACTCAATGATCCATTTGCAGTCTGTACCTTTAGCAACAGCCATTCCAAACCTTTCTGTGGCTTTAGCAAATCAAACCTATTTGTTTAACTTTTCGACTGGCCCAGCATAAGTCCTTAACTGGGCTCTGAAACAGGTAACGACCATTTCAGCAGGGGCCCCAGAGCTGGGCTCCGAGAGACAGGAGTGTGTTGGTTGCAACCCTCTCAGCTGGGGCTCTGAGACAGAACTCTCAGACACATCTTTGACTTAGCAAAACAGCTCAGTGAAGCCCTTGGGCTCTGGCAGGCAAACGTCTCACTCGCACCCTTAACACGACATCATTAGTATCAGCGCAGTGACGATATGGATTGATCTCTCTTCATTATACAGTATCAAATACAAGAAAGTGTTCTGGTAATTAAAAGGAAATTAAACCATTCCAAATATGATGCTTATTTCAACAAATCTAAGCGCTACTCACGCTAAGGAGTTGGCGCAGTTCTGTTGGAGGGATGAAGACTCCCCATACTGGCTATCGAGAACTGGCAATAGCTACAAAATCACTGTCTTCCACAGTTGTGTCCTCCTACCAAGGGCACCAGAACCAGCTCATGGACCTGAGGAAACCTGTCTCAAATTCTCAGGGCCTATGTACTTAGAGGAGCACACCTTGTCCCAAGAGGAATCAGGAGATCGATGACGTTCCGGTGATGATGTTCTTAACGTTGATCTTACCTGATAGTGACTCTGTGATTCTGGCATCGAAGCTTCTGTACAGCATGTTCCCTAAGTAAACCTTATTCTACCGTGAGATGAAGCACTTTTCAAAAATCATCAGCATGATCTCATAGTCATTATCTAGGTGACCCTGCTCTGGCAGGAGTGTTGGACTAGATGATTTTCAAGGTCCCTTCCAACCCCTAACAATTGTGATTCTGTGGTCTTTTTTTTTAATTTATTGAAGATTGTCAGCTTTTTAAGTTTATTTTATTATTCATTTTATTGTTTTATTTCATTTTATTTTAAAATATGATGTGTTGTTCATGACATACTTCTCTGAAAGACAGGCTAGTGACTCTTCCTGCATTACTCCCTTACTCTCATTTATTTCTACATACCTTTGTCTCTGTTTTCCCTAAAGTACAGAAGCCGGCCATGGCTGCTGCAGGTTAAACTCTAAAAATTAGTGATATTACTGTATAGACAGTGTTGCCTGTGGTATTCCTGTGCTGTTTGAGTTGGTGAGACCAGTGAACCAGAGTCAATCCAAAGGGCCCTGAGGCTGATTGATATTTAAGAGAGGCTGGACTCCCCAGTAGGACAGCTGTAAGGTGAGCAGGTTGCTCAGAGACATGTCCAGCTGATCCATTAATGTTTCCAGGGATGGAGCATCTCCCACCTCTATGGGCAGCCTGGGCCAGTGTTTCACCACCCTCATTGTAAAAAATGTCTTCCTTAGATCTAGACTGAATCAAATTCTGAATCTCTCCTCTTTCAGTTTAAACCCAGTACTCCCTACCCTGTCGCAATAGGCCCTGCTAAAGAGAATGTCCTCATTGTTCTTACAGGCCCCCTTTAGTACTGTAAGGTTGCAGTAAGGGCTCCTCAGAGCCTTCTCTTCTCCAGGCACAACTCTCAGCCTTTCTTCACAGGAGAGATCATTTTTGTGGCCTTCCTCTGGACCAACTCCAACAGGTTTGTCAACTAGCATTAGTGCTTTTAAGGGCTTTACCATGCACATGCTGTACTGTCTTTAACGGTAAAGATGGTGCTGGCAATGGTAGTAAGTCAGAGTGCAGCTGCTTGCACCTCTCGCAAGTAGTATCACCCTGTAGAACACCCAAGTTTGGGTATGAATGTAGCAAAACTGTGACCAATGGGGAAAAGTAACTATGGGCAAGGTTTTTATTTGGGAGGAAACTAGGGCAGCGAAAGGGAAGTACAAAGGCAACAAAAAGGAGGGTCAAGAACCAGAAACAGATGAAAAGGTATGCAAGTGCTGGGGCTGCCCAGGGACCTGACCGTCCATCACCGTGCCTGGTAACCACAGCCAAAACAGGATGATAAATCAAACCTGTTGTTTCCATGAGTCCAAACTGCTTCCGCAGCCGGGAGGATGGGCAGGATGGGGAGGTGCTTTTGCCAGCTGGTACAGTAAAAAGCAGAGAGATGGATTAAGCCTCCTGGTATCACTGTGATAGTGCTCATTCAAGGCCTGACAGCATTGGCACTTCCACCTCCTAGTCTCAGGTGTTATTTCATTCTGCACCAAGGCAGTAAATCAATATGACTAACAAAGGCAGTGTTAGAACAAGGATATCTTCTACCGCCTTATTTAAACTGACAACAAAAAGACAGTCAGCACTGACATCTGCCGCTTCCATTACACGCTATCGTGACACTGACTTTCATGACAGGATTTTTCCTTTCTAGCTAATTTTCTAGTTTTCCCTTGCCAGTAACAGAAAAAACGTACTGGCTGTAAGAAGTCAGCTTGGAGTTTTAATTCCTGAATAAAAAAATAGAATAAAGAAAAGAAAAAATCTGGGATCAATGACCAGAATTTGCTGTCATTCCAAGATGGATGATCAGTGTTATATTTGCCCTCAGTCAAAATCCCGTGTCAGATGTATAAATTTACCCTATGTATAGATCTGAATATAAATGTACTTGGTACAAATGACAAAATGCTATATGCATCAGTGGATACAGGCTGCAGACAGAAGCATTACAGAAAAGGAAAGAAGTTGGACATTTTGTTGAGGCAAGAAACTACTTGCATGCAGGAAATGGCACCTGGTATAAGAAACCACTATCTGCCATCACCAGCATAGTGAGATGACAATTTACTTAAAGGAGCAACGAGAATAAATCTAGGGAGAATGGGAAAATGATTTAAATTCAGAACAAGAGATGCCCTGGGGTAATTTAAAGAAGAATACCCATAATACCTAATATGTTCCAGTACAAAGGGAACAATGGATGCACCTGAGACATAACTACACAAAAAGAAATAAAAATAAAGTTCCAGAGTCCATGAGCAAGGAAAATCTGTACTGAATCAGCTACAGAGACAGAAAACTGCCTGTTTTAATCTTAGCATAAGTAAGCCAGGTGCTGTTTTTCTTTCACCTTTTCCCGTGTGCATTTTTGTATGTCTAAGTCCATTCGGGGTGCTGCAAACACTTTTATCTGTATTTTACTCAAGCCTAGTTTACATTAAGCACAATGATGTTGAACCAAAGGTCATGGTAAGTCTATGAACTGAGACAAACATCCTCTTAACAAACACCCCAGCTCTCTGAATTTTCAGAGGATAAGCAATTGTCTGTTCAAACAAGGAAGATACTTAGAGAACTCAGGTCACAGAACAACCAGGGAGGGGAAAGGAAAAAAAAAAATAAAAGGAGGCATTTTTTTACTTTCCAAAGCAAAACGCTTCTTTACCAAATTAAATTCAAAGGTTTCTTCAGTCTGAAAAATCCAATTTTCTACTGGCAATCAAAAATCTAGTTCCTTTGCTGATAAACAGTTTTGATATTCCACTTCTGTATTTCAGAACAAAAGAATACTGAAAACTGTAGACAGCATAAGTTATAGGAAAATAGACAGTGAAAAAACACTGAAAGAACAATATTCTTCAGCATCAGGTTCATTTCCCACTTCTGAACATACATATGCTACAATTCAGTAATGCAGATTTCTGTACTGGAATACTCTGTAAAATAAGAGCCCTGACAGAAGGTTATATGTGGCTGATGGAAGAGTATTCCTTGGAAGGTATGAAAAAATTAGCAAAGATTTACCCATGGTGTATGGAAAAGGCATAAAGGTTGAAAGACAATGCTGGAAGCCTGTCAAGAACAAGAGATAATCTCAGCTGGAGCAGAGGATGGACAGGAAAGTGATAGAATCACACTGAAAATATCTGAATAATCTGAGGATGTATGAACAATTTTTCAGAGTTCATCCAAGTTAAGTTTAAGTTTGCCTATCAAACATTAATTTGGTAGTTTTTTTTGTAAAAATCAAAGTCAACAGAAATTGATTTTCAAGGGAAATGATAAAAATATTATTAAAGAGATACTGATATTTCGTAAAACAGTCAAGCATTTTAAAATCTGTCTCAAGTTTCTTTGTTAATAAGCTACTCCAGCCAATCTACTTGTTTGGTTATTAGATGTAAAATCCAAGATATCTTTCAAGAAAACAACCAGTAATTTTAAGACTTGACTTTTGAGTGTTCACAGTAAAAGCTTGGAATGAACTTTAAAGTTACTTATTTAAAAAACTCTTGTAGATAAAAACTAGAAGAGAGCAGTTCTTGCTTCTGACAGCAAAATCAGCTACAGACATTTTAAACTCTTATTCCTAGAACTCTACTCCTTTTGCAGAGCTAATCAGGTTCAAAATTCTGCCATGGGCTGCATTTCATTTTCAGATGAGACCCTCTAATTTTAGCAATAAAATGTATTCTTGCACACAGACGATCGGTGAATGCTGAGACACTGTAGGTCATATTTATATTGCTGTCACCTGGAAACTCAGGCATGACTGACAGATGACAGAAGTCACACTCAAGAGAAGCCCAGAAGCCAGCAGCAGCAGTTCTGACAAAAAGCATTTATAATTTTGTATATTTAAAACTAACATAACCTAAGGTTTTGCTTTTCCAAAAATGCCTGTCCTTTGCCCCGTGACACCTGCATTTCCAGTCACTTTTAACTACTTCATTTTCAGTGGGTGGCAGAATGAGTCTGGGATGCTAACAGAGCAAAGGGAGAGATAAAACACTGTGACTTCCTTAAAGGGTTTATTAGGAATGAGATCCAAAGAGATTATTGTAAGGGGAACACATCCAATTAATTCTAGCTCCATCTTGCCTGGAAAAAGAAAAAATTTAAAAAACAAAAGCACAAGGAACACAAAGCACTGCTGAGCATGTTAAGATTTTTTGAATAAAAAACTTCCGTGATTTAGATTTGTGCCTTACACATAACTGCTATGAACCTGAATATGACATCTGCAATTCTCACTCCATTTGTTGACACAGTTTGCACAAAGAAGCCTGTTTATTCCTATACTTAACAGCAGGCATGTGGGAAGGAATTAAAAGGATGAAATTTCTACCTGCTTGAGGCTCCCTGGGCAGACTAGGACTGTGTACCAGTTGCATTATATGAAAAAAAAAAGTCATTATCTGCCACACAGTCTTCCTGTTGCCACTGTGACGTTCTCTGAACAGCAGCAGTTCAGTTCCTCTCGAGTATCTAACGTGCCAGGGTTGCCCTCAGTAGCTGATGTGACACTCAGGAAGCAGAGATGAACTGCGACAAAAACTGAAAGAACCCAAAGCCAGAAGACAGTTGAGATGTTGGTAACGTATTTCCAAAGCCATGCTGTGCATTACTCTTGTAAGTTCTTCAGATTTTCAAGGGGGAAGAGGCTCTTTGGAACATCTAAATCGCAGGAAAGAAGGTTGAAAAGCTGGAAGCAAGAAAAGCAAGGACAGGAAGACTACAGGTGATAAAGCTCTAGGTATGTGTCAGGTATATTGTAGAGCTGTTTGTGACATTATGCCTCCAGTCATTCCAAACGAGGGAGCATTTTGTAACTTACATCTTTTCTTCTTTAAAATATGCTATTATTTTTTAAGATTTTTTTTTTTCCAACTATGACTATTGGAATTCTAGTCACGTTATTAAACTCAAACTCCATACAGTTCCTAGTAACAAATACCCCTAAAACATGAGAAGTGGTATTAAGCATCATTCAAAAAAAAGCTGTGGTCTTCAAATACTACCAGACCATTTCAAGGGTGAACTATGGAAAGGCCAATGCCAACTTACTTGCTCCACTTCTCTTTCAAGGGACTACATTTTCTCTTCCAGCCTGTGGTTCTCCGCATAGATCAGCACCAGTTTAACAGCTACAGTCTGCTTCTTCTTGAAGCTGTTTTGCTTCCCAATGTTCTCCTTCTTCACGGCTTTGTGGTAATTCTCCAAAAGCTCGCAGTTCTCTCTCTCCTAACACAGCTTGTTTGTTACAGTAAGCTTCACAAAATAGGGATATCTGCACATCTACAGAAATGACATGATACTGGATCTTCTCTTGCCATTGAAAAAAGATTGCCACTTAGCCAAAACCTTAAGAGATTTCTCAGGAACCTGTGTTTTGTTCAAGATGGATGCATTTTAATGCTCAAAAGACATCTGTTATAAATGGCTAAATTAACATTACAAGTATGAGGTAAGGCAATATATTAATAGAATCATAGAATCACAGAATGGTAGGGGTGGAAGGGACCTCTGGAGATCATCAAGTCCAACCCACCTGCAGGCCACACAGGAACTCATCCAGGCAGGTTTAAAAGTCTCCAGAGCAGGAGACTCTACCAGCTCTCTGGGCAAGATTTTTTTCCACATGTTAAGGTGGAACTTCCTGTGCTCCAGTTTGTGCCCATTGCCCCTCATCCTATCCCAGGGCACCACTGAATAGAGCTTGGCCCCTTCTCCTTGACACCCACCCTGCAGAGATTTATAGACATTAATAAGATCCCCTCTCAGGCTTCTCTTCTCAAGACTCAACAGCCCCAGTTCTCTCAGCCTTTCTTGATAGGAGAGATGTTCCAGTCCCTTAATCATTTTCATACCCTCTACTGGATTCTCTCCAGTATTTCCCTGTGTCTCCTGAACCGGGGAGCCCAGAACTGGACACAGCCCTCAGCTGTGGTCTCACCAGTGCAGAGTAGAGGGGCAGGAGAACCTCCCTCGACCTGCTGGCCACACTCTTCTCTATGCCCCCCAGGAGACCATTGGCCTTCCTGGCCACAAGGGCCCATTGCTGTCCCATGGATAATTTGTTGTTCACCAGGACTTCAAGGGTCTTCTCCCTGGAGCTGCCTTCCAGCAGGGCTACCCCTCACCTGTACTGGTACATGGAGTTCCTCCCCAGATGTGGGACTCTACGCTTACCCTTGCTGAACTTCATGAGGTTTGCCTTTGCCCAGCTCTCCATTCTGTCCAGATCAGTACTAGCACAACAGCTTCCCCAAGGAGCTCTGTGTAGCAAGCGTGCAGTCTCTGCACTTTTATTCTCTTTAATCTTGCTTTCAGAGATGTTCATAACACCTGTTGTCCTCACAGACATGTATGTCTGACATGCTAGAGGTAAAACAAAATGAGAGGTTAGAAATAACCCTAAAAAATAATTTTAAAATGATTAATTGTAAAATCTTGTACAAAAACATCAGTAAAGCCCTTTTCCCATTAATTCTTATATAAATATTTGTGAGCCCTACCTTCATAGACATTTTAATTATTTCTCTACTTAGTTTCATCTTGGAAGGTTTTTGAGTAAGTCTTACCTATGAAAATTAAACTTTTGCGTATCAGGTTTATGACTTACAGCATCATTTGTCAATAAACAAATGTTGAAGTCTAGAAAATATGCTCATATTTCTTTTTGGTTTTAGGTACAAGTTAATATTGAGTGACTGGTGCTGCTGTATCTTTTCAAATGGCTTTTTTGATGGGGTAGGAGCTAAGCCAGGCCTCTCCTCAAGTGACATAATGTTGTCTCCAGACCTTGACAGATAAAAACATAACTTGCTCAAATAATAGTTCAGTTCTTCCTATTTCTTTATTTCATAGAAGTTCTTCACTCTGAGGGTGGTGGAGCACTGCAACAGGTTGCCCAGGGAGGTGGTGGAGGCCCCATCCCTGGAGACATTCAAGGTCAGGCTGGAAGAGGCTCTGAGTAACTTGACCTAGTTGAGGGCGTCCCTGCTCACTGCAGGAAGGTTGGACTGGATGACATTTAAATTTCCCTTCCCACCCAAACCATTCTGTGTTACTATGATTGGTTTTATGATCTGGGGATGGACAGAGGGAGGTGGGTGAACATCACAGACTGGCACACTGACATACACAGTAACACGTCCCACCACTGGTTTGAGTGGAATTCGTTGGTTTTGAAACACCCTTAACTACCTTTAATTCAAATCTCCCTGGGCCCATCTGCACACATGCAGCGTGGGCCTCACCCCTGGTGAAACCAAAAGCCTCAGAGAAAGACAGGGAAAGGCAGCAAGGAGCGATGCTAGCAGGTCAGAAAATTTCAGAGACAAAGCCAAGCAGCCTTGCCAGTCCAGCCCCAGGAGAACGGACGAGTATTCTGAAACTGCCACAGCTGGTCAGACAGGACAGCCAGCCAGCTCAGGGGGCTCAGCTGAGCACCTCTAATGAGGTTCATCTCTGTCAGAAACTAATATTCAAGGAGACACTTTTACAGGTGGAAACTCCAACAACTGCCATACAATCTGGCTTGACGAGAACAAAATGGGTTCTTGACTGTAAGATAAGAAAGACTTAAATCTTGTGGAAACAGCCTTCCTTTAATTAAACCTTATCTTCCTTCCCAAGCCCATCTAATTTACATATGTATTCATAAGTTATATGCCAGTTGTATTGTCCAGAATAAATACTACCTTCAACTTTACACTTGTTTCTTGATAGTGTCAAGCATTAGCTTCACACATATGATAAACCCCCATATGAACTCATTCCTGGTTTTTTAATACTAGGGTTAATATATTAACCATTTTACATTCATTGTGAAATTAAAACATCAAGGTATTACAAGGCTAGCTACACTTTCCTCTATTCCACTAACAAAATCAAATGAAATAAATTACTTTCTATGCTTTCTTATGTCCCAAGATAGGAATTGCTATATATAAATACATATGTATATGTGCATTGGTTTTGTTCTGGTATGCCTACAGTTTCCTCTAGGTGACATCTGGGGGGTTCTCTCATGTCCGTGCTGGTTAATGTTGTGCAAAACAGTTGCTTTGCTTTTTGTGTACTAAGCAAAGCTTTGTTGACCAGAAAAAGAATTAAAATCATACACAGGATTGGTTTGAAAACAAAACAAAACAAATAATTAAAAGATTGCTGAATTTTGCAGACGTGATTTATACAATAATAATTCGAACGAAATAATTTTTTTAAATCCAATCCAGAAAAATTATTATTTCAGTCCACATAGAAAACAGCACTAGTATAGCTTTGCACTACTTAACCCTCCCAAATCTCACACTTACTAACCTCTTACATTAACCTCACCCTCCAGATCTCACCGTTTCCTACATAATCAGCCCTCGCTAGACTGAGTGAAGAGAGAACTAAATCATGGTGTGCATTTATAAAGTCATACTTCTTGCTTATTGACAGAATATTTCTAATTATCCTGCTGGGTTTGTCTTCAACAGTAGTCACTTTTCAGGAAAGCTGTTTACTGTTGCAGGTGCCTTTTGTTTCTCAGCTTATCCTAATCAAACCCATAACATTTTTTATGTCCTACTTGTGTTCCGCACACTTCATATTTTATAGCAAATTCTGTTTTTAATGAAGGAAACACGAGTTGCTCAGGCCTGGTTTTCAAGTAGAAAAAAAGACAGCCCACGGTATGTTTTTAGTGACGCCCCGTGGCAAAACGACACATTGCAAATCTCCAAGGTTCAAGCGCCAAAATGGAAATAAATGGTCCCTCATTTTGTTTGTCTTTTAGTAACATCAAAAGTCCCACAAGGTGTGTTTCATTTCCTCTGACCAGCGTTCCAGTGCTTGGGTTCACTTTTGCGTTTTGCTAGCTGCGTCAAAGGTTGATTTTCCACTATTTAGAACAGTAAATCAGCGCATTTTTATGGACTATCGAAGCTCACATGCTTTTCACCCTGTGCACTACAGTGAACAGGTATCACGGGTCTGATTTAGCAACAAGTTATGCCTGTTTCAAACTGCTTAAAATAATTCCCAAACTTTTTTCTTTTTTAATGTGACAATATTTATCAACATTAATAAGAGCCCCTCTCCGCCTTCTCAAGACTCAACAGCCCCAGTTCTCTCAGACTTTGTTCATAGGAGAGATGTTCAAGTCCCTTAATCATCCTTGTAGCTCTCAGTTGGACTCTCTCCAGCAGATCCCTGTCTCTCTTGAACCGGGGAGCCCAGAACTGGACACAGTATTTCAGGTGTACTCATGACTGTGCTGGATAGTTTCTATGTATTTCACAAGCCTCTGTGCATCTGTGTTCAGTCTCGTTTTGAATTCATTAGAGCCTCCAGCATCCAGAACATCCTGTGGTGAGGAATCGCCCAGCTGGGTCTTACACAAGGAATCACCAGGTTTATCCATTGTACGTCTGCCTCTCGGTGGCACAATCCGATGCTCCACAGTCACTGTGTCTGCAGAGGCCATAACGATCAACACCAACCTGCTTTCTTTAATGCTGCTTAATGACTGTACAATCTCTTACCACAGGAGATTTGCTTGGTTTGGTTTTTTGTTTTACCGGGCTTGTCATGGTTTAGGGTCAGGGCAGCCAGCTAGACCTGTAACAGCTGCTCTCTGTTAACCCCCCCCTCCCCAGAGGGGAAGAGAAAGGGAATGAGGGAGAGAGACTTAGTGATTAGAAAAGGAAACTAGAACAGCTTGAATGAGAATTATAATAATAAAAATAGAATACGTACAAATAGATACAAACCCAGTATGGAACCCAACCCCCCCAGTGGCAAATACATCACAGTCACCACTGGTGCTGTGGAGCAGGCACTGGGAGAGGCCCAGGCTGGGCCCAGCAGCAGATGGGAGCTGTGTGCAGG
>JANHGN010016147.1:0-18912 GCA_024605025.1 Megaceryle maxima
TTCTAGTTTCCTTTTCTAATCACAAGTCTCTCTCCCTTATTCCTTTTCTCTTCCCCTTTGGGGAGGGAGGGGGGTTATGAGAGAGTGTCTGTTAGGTCTAAGGGGCTGCCCTGACCCTAAACCTTGACAGAATGGAACTTAAAGAAACATTTGAACAGAAAAATATATCTAAATTTCCACTTCACATGTAAGACAAAAGAATCATTCAAAGCATGAAATCTGAAATAAAAATTAATGGCAAAGAGAGTCTAAATACACTCATAGATTGATTCTGTTTACATTAAAATGCAGATGTTTCTTGAAATAGTAACATTAAAAACAAGGTTAATCCGAACAAAAACATTCTTTGTAAACACTTGAATATTTCTTATATTGTGGAAACATTTTCAAATAGTTTCATTTCCATTGTTTTGATAGTGAATACAAAAGAAATTAGTGCTATGCAAAATTTCTGCCTTTCCGAACACTTCCAGTAGCTTTGATGCTTTTAAGGGTATTTACTATTTACAAAAATTTTCAAGATGCCAGTGCTTTGCAATTTCATACAAAACAATATTGTTTATTATTCTTTAAATAAAATAAAGGATTTAAAAAAGAAATACAGCTCAGATTCCCCAAATTTATCTTATGCATTTTTTTTTTCTCAATTTTTTGGCATGGGTGAAAATCATAGTTTTACAGTAATACATTCTGCTTGTAAATAACCAGGAAGCTTGAAGTGCTGCAACAAAATCCTCATTTTCATGTCACTCTTAGAAGAAATTAAACATAGTTACTAAAAGTAACAGCTTACTTAGTGCAAGATAAATGAGCCTATTAAATTATATTTCACTTTACAGTATGTAAGTTTATATTATTTGGTATATTTTCTGGAGGTAATTAATTTTGTTTATATATCAGTGCAGTAGATGCTACTTTCATTGACCTTGTGCGCTTCCAATTACGTGAAATAACATTCCTGTCTGGCATGATACTATGTGCAAGAACTTGAACTTTTCAGTTTTGCACAGAATTGTCAATGACACCTTTGGAGTTGAACTGGATTCAGTATTCTTCCATATTCTTCAAGAGCTGTAAGATATAATTTTGCAAGCTGTCAGAACAATACATGCAGAATTCTTCAGTTAATCACAAATATTGCATTTATTTTCAAAATGAATGAATGAATAAATAAATAAATGACAAGCATCATTCCACTCTTCTGCTGCCTAGCCAAAATCAGCACATGTGTATAGAATAGCTTGAAGCCCTAATGTGATAATAATAAAAAATGAAGCAGTAGCTCAAATACTTACTCTGTAACATGACTTTCAGTGAAGGTCACCAACGATCAAATTATGTGAACTCCAGCTTGGAATCCCTTGGACTTTCGTGTGTTTTGGAGTACCAAAAAGGCCATGATAATAAAAGATTTCCCTCCATCTGAAAGCGACCAGGAGACTGCAGCTAAGTATCTGCTATGGCAAAAAACAATTTTCTGGTATCTTGTTTTAATAGCTACAAACTACTTCATTCTACATTAAAGCTACAATAGTCTCTTTCTTAATGGGATGAATCAAATTCAGAAGGTGGCATAAAAACCTTCTAGCCCTATGCTTCAGGCAGAGGTGTTAGGTATTTCTTCATGTTTGAGTATCACTGTGGGCAGTTATGCTTCCTTTGAGCTGACCCTTGCTTATCTGCATTTTTTTGTCTTGATATTCGAAGTCCATTCTGGGACTAGCCCACCTACCAGATCAGTCACTTTCCTTTAATGTTATTATTTTCCATTATAGAGATATATCCATGTCATTGGAACAATGAAACTGTCACTAATTAGAAGGCTTCTTGCAGACAGAACCTAAATTAACTGGGCCTGAACTACTGGATTTTCTTTTAGTAAGAAATAACCACAGGCTCCAGTGTCCAGAAAAAAAAAAAAAGAAAAAGAAAAAGAAAAAAGGTCATAACTCATCTTTCCAGTTATTTTCCTTTCTGATTAATGTTTTGTGAAGCAATCAAATATCTCCCTATGTTTAAAGTGCAAATAATGATTTAAAAGCCTCTATTACCATTGTACAGAATCTGTCTTTGAGTGCCATGCACTGCTTGTGGTAGAATGATAAGAGCTTCATCACAGACAGCCCACATTAGTGTTCTGATTAAAAGTCTCCCTTTTGTCTCCATTTTCAAGACCCTTTCTCCACAATAAACTGCTATTCTAAGAAATAGCTCTCTCTGCAATCCCCTTTAGAATTTTAAGAGCTTTATAAATGCCATCCATCAGCCAATTGTCAGAGTAAGTAAAATCCGTAACAAAAGTCATCAGTAGATGATTTAGAGACTCTTCCTCTCACTTTTGAAACTTGAATTCTTTTCAAAGCAATTGTTTATTGTGCTTTATGTTTGGACTAGTGGAATGTGTTTATCGGAATTACTGCAAATCACTTTTTTCAAAGCCAAAGGTGAAAATAATGCATACCCTTCTGATGATACAGAGTGCTTGTGTGTACTCTGCCTTCTCTCAGTCTCGCAGCATTCACCATGTCTCAATTGCTAGAGCAACTAGTTCAGTCTTCATACTGAACGCAACAGTTTAATGACAGTTTCTGTCCTAAGTAATGGGGTGGATCAATGAATATAAATAAAGCGTGGGGATGTCCTAGAAGGACCTTGCCAAGGGTATGGTGAAGACGTCTTAGAATACTCTGTATCATACACAGTGTAGATATACTTAGGGCAAGCTGCAGATGTCAAGCAGCTACCTGTTGTGTTCTAAATTACATCCTAGGCTACCTGTGTTGTCCATGAATGTTGTTGAATCTGTATTTTAACAACAGTTTGTAGAAATGGATTCCAGAGCAAACATGGCATATAGAATCATAACTACATTATAAATGAAGGCCAAGAGATTATTGTTAGTCTAATTAAGGTCTTGATGGTCTACTCAATGAAATATTAGTGTAGTTTCACTGTCAATAATACTCATAATCCAAATTATCCAATTATTACAACTCATTCCTATAATGATAAAAACAGATAACTGCAAAGTTCACTTTTTCACTGATGAATTATAGCATCCAAGTATCTTTGCTGGGAGAAGTGTACTTTTGATGTTGCAAGGAGGGGCATGTTGCTGGGAGTGCTGCAGGGAAAAAACAAAGGTGGATCTGTATGAAGGCATCTAGGAGATGGAAAGAACTGGTTTATGTCAGACAGGAAAGTGCGTAGTGCTGAAGGCTAAATGCAAGACTTTGTTGTGCTACAATTCTCTGCCTTGGTCAGTGTCTGAAGCCTACCCTGTATGAAGAAACAATTAAGTTTTTGTTTCATTATTCTGTTCCTAGTTCGGAGTCCTCTTTTACTGTTAGCTGCCATTAGAGCAACCACTGTTAAAGTGAGGACATGAATTATAAAGCAAAGAACTTGTCAGAAAGTGATGAGAACTGTTGAGTTAATTTCCTGGAAGTGTGTGACTGCAGTGCTGCTATAAACCCTTGTAAGCCTATGGCTTGAGAAAGCTGAGGATAAGAAAGCAGAGTTCTTGTGGGGAATAAGAGGAAGCTTGTTTCACCAGGATCAGACCACATGAATCAGTACAATAAATACAATTCTTCCAAAATTATTGTTCATAGAGGTCCACAGCACATCTGAATTCATACCATATATAGATGCTAATATTGCACCACCTGCTCTAGGTTCTGTGGCAGAAGAGTGGGGATCATGAATCAACTCTGGAAGATTACAAATATGCAAGTTACATGAAAAGTATTGTGCAGTGAGGTTATGGGGGATGCTACAACCTTACGCTTGTTCCCATAGTGACCCATTTTTTCAGTCCTTTACCATTCCGTAAGAAATGCCTGGCTGGACAAATGTTTTTTCTGATACAAAGCACATGTTTGCCATGTTTGGAAGACTAGTGGCCAATTCATTCTGCTAAGGATGAAGTAGATGGCTATGTTGAAAGAAGACATGGGATAAGTTGTTTCTGGAGTATTCTTTTCACTCCTGACTCTTGTATGCTGGCAGAGACCATCCACTGTTCTAAACAAGTTTTAAACAGGCTTATGTGTTTAGAAGACATATAGCATTTGATGCCTCTATCTTTCCCTTTACTACTTCCAGCAACAGAAGCATCTGTCTGATAGTCTGCTAGATAACCATTCACACAGCATCACTCAACAGCATCTGGGCAGAAAGTCTCAGTGGTGCCTCCAGAGCTTGCAGGGACAGAGAGACAATGTGGCTGCCTGGTGTATATGGCAAATGATCACCATGTGGTCTGGACTTTAGTGGGCCTTTCTTATCTTCAGCCATGGGCTTTTAGACACTGCCTTGCCATAAAGATCACAGCAATACAAGGAAATGTGGTAATAGTAATTTCCGATCCAAGGCCTGAAATGAACCACCTTCAGCTTTTTTCATTTGAATCAATACTAGTTGACAGTTAGCATGACACCTCTTATGTATGTTTCCTGCACAGTGAATGCACAGAAAGTTTTCTGAATACTAAATAACAAATTATATGTTCTTTGAAAATGTTCAAGGGACATGAGTTATCTCAGATTAGCTATATAGGTAACTATATATGTATAAGCATCTAAAAACCATGATATGACAGGTGTGGATTTAACCAGGGAATGAAAGGGCTGCTTCACAGGTCACCAGCAATGGCTTTTCACAGTAACCTGCCAGTACTGAACATAGCATGACTGCTGAAGAAAGAGCATAGTTTACTAGAGATCTTTGAAAGACTCCAGGCAGGTAAAGTACAGCAAGGTCTAGCAGAGTTATATCCCTATTACCAACCTTTACACAGGTTATAATACAGCTACATACTATACATGCAGGTGTAGAACTGGAGTGTTGTTAGTCTCTTTACTACATGCAAGTTTCCTCATTCAAGAAGATAGCTGAAAAGCACCAATGCAAAATCCATGTGCCCAAACATGTTCATGGTGTTGATGGTAGGGTGGACACAAAGGGATGAGATGCAGATGCAGAACTGGCAGTAGAATACATGACTATGTAAGTGTGCTTTGTGTGAATACAAACTCCTTCCAACTGACAGTAAAGGAACATATTACTTTGCTTAAAAAATCACCAGGAAAACTGCCATTTCATTTCATTTCATGTGATATGTGACAACAGGAATTTTCAAAGGCTTGTGATCCTATTCAGGCTGTTCAATTTCAGCATCTGGTTACTGGTGAGATCAGAGGACTGATTCTTGGATGTACAGAGCACTCAGAAAAGACTACAGAAAGCACTCTTCACTTCTGAGTATTTCTTTCTCTTCACTCTGTCAGAAGAGCTATGACTATAAATTACAACAGTTAAAGTTTTGACTAGACTAAACTCATTCCTTCTTACAACAACTGTTCCCTGAAATTAATCTAAAGGTGAAATTATTTGGTAAGATGTCTTCATCTTCAAAGCCAATTTTGGTGTTTATTGCTTGACATTTTTAGGGGACTTTCACATTCTTTTTTTTTGACACAGGATCCATTGATTGAACAAAGGCTTGATTCACCCCCACCTCCCACAATTTTTAGTTACAGCAATCTAACAAAAGCCTTTTGCTGTAAGCAACAGCCCAAGATTAAGTTGTTGTGTTCTAGTTGAGTTGTAGCTTTACTCCCTTCAGAAAAACATGAAAACCTGAGAAAAGCTGGAAAAGAGCAGAGATCTAAAGAGGTGATAGCCTGGCTGAAGAAAACACTAATTAAAGTGTTTGATGTTTTAAGTGCCCATAAAGTCACAGCTGAGAGTTAAACTGTGTTTCCAAGGCAGAGCAGTAATTAGATTCTGCCTTTAGTGTGTGTCTATCAGTGTTCTTTATCTGCATTTGTGTGGAAGGTGGCTGATTACACACTTGGTCCCTCCACTTGCTGAGAGGCCAGTCAAACCAGACCCCACTGAGGCTTACCCGCTGGTCACACTTCCATATTTCTGTAGCAAAATGTAGACTGCAGCTCTGTAGGGTAAAAAAAAAAATATATATTAAAAATGTCTTGCTCTAAAAAGTCTAGAATAATGGAGAGCCAGGTGATAGTTTTGTAGGCTTCTAACCTTCTGCACCCTCCCTGAACCCTGTAAAATTTAATAAAGCAGGAAGCAAACGCCTAGGAGGCAGAAAAGAAAAAGTTGGGTTAATGTTTGATTTTCATCAAGGCAAAAAGTTGCCAGAAGTTCTTCAATAAGGTACTTGTTGTTTTCTATATTTATTAAATATCTTAAAAGGGAAGTGATTAGAGAAGCAGAGACACTTGCAGAGCAATGAATGTGACTTGGATGAATTTGGAACCAGAGATAATCAGGGAATTTTAGAGATCTACATAAGAGATATGCGAAGATAATGGGATAACTATGAGATTTAGTATCAAGGAATTTTAAATATCTGTCACAGAAGTAAAGAAAATAAAGGGCTTGTATGCTTTAGAAAATGATATTGTCTGTCACTTTTCCAAAGAGATCTGGGAAAATGCAAAAATCAGACTTCTGCTCAATGTGCAAATGGTAGGGAAAATGCAAACAAAGTTGTGTTAAGAATAAAGTATTATCATGCTATCAGAAATCAACACAACTACCTTGTTTGCATTGCAATTGTGCACTGAGTACTCATCAGAAATATGTCTGTATGAAATAAATGGATCTGAGAAGGGTGAAAAGGCCATGACAAATCTTTCCTATAAGTGACTATAGCATGTCTGGCTTTATTTTTTTCTTTTAGAAAAGACACAAGTAAAAGAATGCATGAAAAGTATTTTAAACACTGTAATAAATGCTATAATAAAATATGGACTAGCTAGCTCAGGAGCATTAGTTCTCGCATTTCCTGAAGAAAGCCCTCTCCCTCTTCTCTCTGGTACTCATACCCATGGCTCTTGTCCTACCATGTCCTAGGGGCTCTTCCAGATGATGCTCCTTGATTCACATATCTTAAGCGCAAGGCAATTTCACATTTTCTTTTTACAGATTTATTGAAGAAGTCAAACATCTTATACCATTTAGCTGAACAGTGAGATGCATTGTTATATAGAGTGGCTGAAATCAAGAATTTAGATTCAAGAATATCAGACAAAATCAGTATTAAAAATTGTCATTAATAATAATAGAACTCCTGGAAGGGATATGCTAAAAGTAATGATTTAAGGTGTAAGTCAGGATCTATAGAATATCCAGATGAAACCTGTAGGTAGGTGTATATTTGTTGCAGAAGTCTTCTTTATATTTGAATATTTATGCTATCATTGATCCCACTGATTACAGGATTATGCTGTTGTTCTTAGTTTTGACTGGTTATGGGACTAATGCAAATTCAAATCTGATTTCAAGTGACACTGCTATATATATCTTTTGTTTTGCCTACCTTCATTCTTTTCTGCCAAGAAGTGGCAGGCATGTAGGGGGTTATTCTGTGTTTTTGAAATTGTGTTTGATCAGGGTATTTAGGTGTTTTTTTGTTATGGGTATGGTTGGACTCAGTGATCTAGGAGGTCCTTTCCAAACATGAATATTCTGTCATGAGTAAAAATCATTCAGGTTCCTGAAATAAAGTTATTTTTTTATAACTGAGTGAAGTCAAGGCATATGGTCATTTTAATGGGTGAAAAATATTGTAGATATTGTGCAAAAATTTTATCTTCTGAAATTTCCAACAAACCTGTGATCAGAATTACCAGAATTTCTCATGACAATTAATTTTTCATACATGAAAGTTATAATACAAATTTTAATTAACCTGTTTCCTTGTGGCTATAGCTCATTTTGATTTATAAACTGAAGGACATATATACATCAATGACGGATATGAATTTTGTTTGTTTCTTCACTAAGAAACAGGAGAGACTGTTTCTCTCAGTCTGTATCACAGATTAAGTCCACATCCAAAACCTCAAAGGTAACCTGACTTAATGTAGACACACAGAACTGCATTTCAGGACACAGATGAAAGGATGGAAAGAAGGAAGCAGCCCACTCAGCAGAGACAACTTTTGCTTAGTTATAACACAGAAAGATTCTGGCACCATTATCTGCCCTCCTTGAGTAAAACTGACAATATTGATGTGTACATATACATAGACATCGCCATGGAGAAGCAAAAAAGTCCACTTGGGGATTGAAATGGAGACATCTACCAATACCTACCAATTTTTCCCAATACTATGGCTATTTATATATAGGCTTCTTGCTTAAAACTTTAGAAACTGAAAACCTAAAATTAAGGTAATACTTATGAGATTAAAAAAAATAATACAATATCATATTTTATATAATGAAAGGCAAACCAGAGATAATTGCAAACAAATTTTAGGACTAAAAATCTATGCTTTGTTTGGTAGTTCTCAGTGAATTTGGTGATCTAGACATCGACTGTTTCTTTTTTGTGGAGTCATTTTAGCATTTTGTTTAGTAAACTTGCAAAGGTATGAAATTGTCTGTATCTTGGTTTTCTTATGCAAAAGCCAAGTTTTTTATTAACATTATCTTTTGCTTCAGCTTCTCATTTTAGTTTAGCTCCCAGAGTAACTAAGCTTGCTAGGAGTTTCAGCCAAACCAGACAGATGCTCCTAACTCTCATAACATTTTGTCAAGTCCTCTTGTGGAGCCTTGAACAATGGGCTGTATTCCAATACAACCAAACTGAATTTGAAACACCAAACAGATGATAAATAAAAGACAGAGAGAGGAAGGAAGGCAATATTTGGCACCTGATAGATGAAAACCCACATGCTTATTGCTCACATTTTTGTTTCTACTACTGGCAACTAAATGTTGGTTTGATCACAGGAGAGTTTTTAAGAAATATTTAATTCTGTGAATTTGTATGGTTAAGGCAGGTTTTTTTTCACCTACAGTTAATGGTATTCAAATACTTTTAGAAAAAAAAAAAACCAAAGCAATCTTCAACAAGAGTCCAAAACAAGAATTTTTCCTTAGGAAAGTGAAATAGAAAATGCTTTTAATATAGGAGAGCTATCTACCCACCAGTGGACCCATACACATCCCAGTCCATCTGCAGCAAGTGCAGAGTATAATCTTCATCCATGAAGTGGAATAATTTGGAGAGGGAGTGCAGCTGAAAAGCCAAGTAGCACAGATACAGGTCAGGAAGAATCATATCTCTGGTGAGCCAGGTCCACTCATAGGCCAGAAGGGAACTTTGCAGATGTATGTTGTACCAGATACATTTCGATGACCACCTGTTGATCGGATTGAGGAAACACAGTGGAAAATGTTAAAGGTAATATGTTAAATAGGTAGGTATATAGGTCTAGGTGCCAAATTCTTTTTTTTTCTGTTTTACTTCCATCCACTAAGGTGCATGGAAAGTGCTGCCATCTGTCAATGTGATTAGAATTAATTTTAATACTTCAACTAGCTTGTGCCAACATCCTAGGGTTTGCATCTAATATGATTTTACTTTGATTTAAATGGTTTCATAATGAAATGAAAGGGGAAAAGTGTCCGTAGTTAGGTTCTGCTTTTTGAGGATGTTAAAACAAGATACTAAGTACCATTAATGAATACCTTACTGAAATGTGATGTGACCATGTAACCCCAAATACAATATTGCCATTTCTAATAACAGGCTATACACACTGTGCTAAGCTGGGATGGTCTCAGTACTGACTAAATGTCTATGGCTCATTTGTTTTACTTTGGCTTACCTCTGTGTGGTAAAATGTTAGTTTCATACACTTAAGAGCAACTAGCAGTCATTTTAGGTAGAATGAGATATTTATGACTCTTAACACAATGATAAGGTAGAGAAATACAGGCCTGGTAGGACAGCAGAGAACTTGAGAAGCAGAGATGTAGGATGCGTGGGCATGAGGAAACAAGTGATGGGGTCCCAGCTTTGCACTGCAGATGTCACAAGCATAAACCCCCTACCTGCAGTCGGAAATATACCCACCTGCAGCTGGACAGAAGTGCTTACAGAGGTAGCAAAGAAAGGAATCTCTCACCCAACTAAAAGGTAACATATATAGCAAATTAGGATGTTACCTGGAGCTGCAGACTGGTGAAGAAAGAGCAAAGGTGTAAAAGGGTTCTAGCAAGCATGGAAAAATGATACCAAGTGGATCATAGATTAAAAGGTTGAGCATAACATCAAGAAAAGGACTAGCAGCTACATATGTGTAAAACAATTTTAACTGCATTCTTCTTTCTGTTCTGCAACAATTTAGATCCTAACTAATAATGATTAGCTATTAAGATTTCAGTTATATTAACAATAAATTCTTGGGTTTACTTCTATGTAAGGTGTTCTTCCTCTTTGCTTGTAAATAAAGTTTTGAATGTAACAGTGTTAATATTTTTGTATCACTAATTCTGAAAAAAAAGGAAAAAAAAAAAGAAAATATGAATCCAAACATTACATACATAACTGATAAATCTGAAAAAAAACAAACTGTGAGAAGTACCATAAGAAATTCACAACTATTCCACATTTATCAGCTATCCTACACTATGTAAAAGGGTTTATTTGAATGAGTCACATAGAAACTGCCCCTTATCTATTTCAAGTCCGAGTCAACATTTCTTTCCTTCAGCATGACATTTCTTTTAAACATCTGTTTGACTCTTAATGGACCAGACCCTTTAACAGGTTGGCAGATGTGGAGATGTTAAAATAGTTGTTTACATATGCACTCCAGTTTTCAGGAAAACTCATTTTATTACTTAATACTTTGGCTTTTTCTGCTAAACTGTCTGTGTTTGCCTGTAATGTTTTTTAAGTTAAAATAATTGAATATGAGGATGTTTGTAAAATAAGCACTGAAAATAAATATAGAAAAAATCAGATATATTTGTATAAAATTTAACAACCAAACAGAAAATCAAATTAAATGGAAACAAGAGATGTTTTCAGTCTTCTTAAACTAATTCTATTTAGCACAACATGAGAACAGGGATATATTTGGTTTTGCATTGTGTGCCCATATAGGAAGCGTGTGATGATAAGCACAAATCTAAAATTTCAGCATGGTGAAAAATAATTTGAAACATGAAAATTAGAAGTTAATGAGGGTTAAAAAAAAATAAACATTAGATTATGCTATTTAAATTGATAATAACTCTATCAAAAGTGTTTTACTAAGTTGGGTATGTTTAGACATGATTAACTGATGATAACTTATATGTAATAATGTAGCCTTTAATAAAATACAGTAGCTTAGGATCTTATATTGAAAGAAGAGTTTCAAATTGCTTTTTTTTCTTTCAAACCCTGTAATAGAGAAGACATAAATTTGTATCCTAAATAGATTTTATTTTGGAGATGTAGTATGCCACCATTATCATAGTCTGGCAACATTTTTTTTTTTTTCATTTGTTCTCAGAATATACCTATGAAACTGATTTTTGGGAAAAAAAAAAAAATCAAACAGAAGATGAATGGCCAGGTCTTTAAGAAATGCAGATCAGCACAATTCAATCCATATATTTTACGTACTTACACTGAGACAAGGAATTGAGGAGTCCTAGTCATTTTCTTACACTCTAATTAATTACAGTAGTTATCATAAACCTACTGTAACTACTATAACTTTGTAGCCCTGTAGTGCAGTATTGGCATGACTACTAACTGTCTATGTGTAAACACAATGTTTGCAAGGACTCAGGACTGAGACCTGTGGGATTTGCTCCCTTTTAACTGCTCTTGACCTGCTTACAGATTTATTTTATTTGGTTTAGCTTGGCAGCTACTTTTCTAGTTGGCATGTGGCTATGACTGTTGTTTTCTTTTTTTTTCTACCTATGGTAGCACCATGATTTTAAGACTAACTACTAGCAAGATACTAAGTAATCACAGTCCCTGAAGTCATTCAGAGTGAAAGTTTGGCATGAATATTTTCCTTTGTTTACTGCAATTTTATTACACCATTGGACAATCTTTAACAAAGTACCTCTATGAAACAAGAAAAGAAAACATGATCCAGTCAACTAACAAACTAATCCATCTTTCACCAATAGAATTGAAGATTTAAAAGAAATAAAAGGATATAATTAAGAGGAAAGAATCAAAAAAAAGGAGAAAAAAATCATTTAGATAAAATGGGTATATGCTAGTCAGGAACAGAAAGTCTTTCCATGTTGGAAAGTTTTTTAAACATTAGGAAAGCGAGGTCCTGAAACAGATTCCAATGAGGAGTGCTTTTCTTGAAGATATGGCTAATATAAGGTAGAATGGGATATTATATTAAAGTGATTTTCTGATGTTGCATCCTGAAATCATATATTGAATTACCTTCTATGTTATTTTTGTTTGTATTTTTGTACATCTTTCAGGTTTTTCTGTTTGTAGCATTAAAAGGAAACTTGGTCTGAGAATTTTGCCTCACCTTCTCAAAGTATGTGACTTATTAGTATTGCTAGATACATATTAACATTATTAAGAATTATTTGTGGTTCATACCCATATTTTCTACATTCATTGCAGGAGGTTCAAACGTGTAATCTTTGCACCACAGTTGAACTCAGACAAGGATCAATTCGATCTAAGTATTTTGTGTGGAAGTTTTCTTTCTTTAAATTATGCCTCCAGAAAGTGTTTGGAATATCTCTTAGTCCAATTGCTCTCCTTGCATGCATAATTAGTCAGCTCAGTGTGTTCTTATTATAGTGAAGAAGAATAATGTGAAAGTTAATGGATGATTAAGGAATATTCTTAGATTTAATGACCTTGATTTAAAGTGTCCTTGCAAGCTGCAATTTGCTTTAGCTTACAAGTTGTACCTTCTCTGTCAACCATATCTTCTTTCTCATACCTATGGGGTATAAGACCACTTTTTTCTGTTATTCTATCATCAGGATTTGCAGGTTAATGTTAATAAAAACCTTTTAGGACCCACACAATTTTCACATGTATAAAGGAAAGTCACTGACAGATATCATAGAAAGCTTGACACAAGCTTTCTGCATCTCTCAACCTCTAAAGTCAACATACCTATCACCTCATAAGTAAGTTTGCTCACTTTAAATTCTTCGTCCTGGTTTCAGGAGAACTGCTGCTATCAGGGAGACTCATTGTACTCTATCTAGAAATGATCTCCCAGTCCTCTGTCAGAAAAGGCAGACACTGCTATGAATACTAAGACTTGTTAATGCTCCTATAAAAATTGAGGCAAACCACCAGCAGTTTGAAAGTATGATCAGTCAGGGCCTATGTAGAAAAAAAGACCTTGTTCTCAGAGCTATCAAAATGTCATGGTTAGGACATGAGTTTAGTAATCTCTGGAAATTTTTTTGCCTTGCTGAAATGAATAGATTTTTTTCAACTTGTGTCAAACAAGGACCTGGTTTAGGTTGTTATTGTTGTTGGTTGATGTTATTATTATTACTATTATTTATTTCAAGATGTTATTAATAATGACTGTTTTAGACATTTGTTTTAACATAATTTTCATTCATAAAAGGCAATATTGTTTAAATTCTCTTCCATTACTTTTCACAGGCACATCTAAACATTTAATCTGAGTAGCTTTTTCATGAGATGGTGCTAGCTTTCTCCTGGAAAAGCTTTATCTTTCTCATAGAATTTTCTTAAGTAGTTGTATGTTTGAACAAACCCAAAGGTCAGTCTAAGGACAGGCAAATTAAGGATTTAGGATGTAAGTCAGATTTGTTCCCACTGGTCAGCCAGGGAAACTGAAGGCACAAAAGATGTACAAACTTCAAGATACCTTTCCTTCATATCCTATCTGAGTTAGAACAGAACTAATTCTGTTCAGTGATTTTGTCAGCTAATTCTCTTCTAAGTAACTGTGCTTTCTGGAGTTAATGGCATATTTTTGCAGTGTCTGTTTCTAGCAGTGATAATTGATGTTTACAGGTACTACCAAGGACCGATATGCAGACTCTTGCTTATACTTGCTTCTATAGAGACCAAGGTCACTGATAAATCAAGGTCACCTGCAGGGAGAAGCAGACAGGGCAGGTGACCCTAAACTGACCAGTGAGGTATTCCACCCCATATACATCATATTCAGTATGAAGTTGAAGGATAACAAAAGTTAAGCCTCTTCTTTGATGGGCAGCTTCTGAGAAAGACTCTGTCCTTTCTGCCTTCAATCCCAATCTGTGCATTTCTGAATCCAGTTCCATAATCCAGCTCCTGAATCTGGTTCCTGTCTGCCACTGTGTCCAGTTTGGGATTTCTCTTCTTCCTGCTCCACAGCATCAGTGGTGACTGTGATGTAATTGCCATCACAGGTGTTGGGTTCAATATTGGTTTTGCATATATTTGTCTATATTTCATCTTATTATTCTTATTTTCATTAAAACTGGTTTAATTTTCTTATTCCAGTTCTCTTCCCTTTGGGAAGGGAGGTAGGTTAATAGAGAGCATCTGTCATTCATCTAGTATCTGTCCCAGACCTAACTCTTGACACTCCAGCATAAAAGGTACTGGATACAGGAATTAAGATCATTTAGTGCTTTCTATCTGTGCTGGTAACAAAGATGAACCTAAACTTCACCCTTCTCAAATCACTTGAAAAGTCCTTTCCCAGAAGTACTTTAACTTAGAATTTGTATTTAAAACCTCCTTCTGCTTTATCAAATAGGAATCAAGGCACTTGTGCCTTCCAGGCTCAACTCTAACTTTATAACTATATAACTGTAACATAAAAATTAGCTGTATAAGGACAGTAAACCAAAATACAGTGTGACACATGGCTTTAAGACCTGCACAAGTGAATGATTTAAAATCTAACTTGAGAGATCTGAATGCAAACTAATTTGATCCTAATCCACTTTCCATATAGTTTCTTCCCATTTCCTGTTGCCTTTCAGTTGCTGAGTGAATTGTGTGATTTGGGGAGTGTTATTAAGACAATAGAATTCCAAGCCTGAAGTTTAGATATAGCTTAGAAAAGCTATATCTTAAAGCTTAAAAAAAAAAAGAAAAAATTTAAAAAAAAAATCAAAACTATTAACTGTTTGGTTTGGTTTAGTTTGGGTTTTTATTGCTCTTCTGAGTTTTACTGAAGCAGAAGGTATCTAGAAATCTATGGTAAAGGTTGTTCCTTTCTTTCATTCTTTTCTTAGCTTGATCATTCTTTAATCTATTTTTTTTCTGAACCTTTCAACCTGACTTACATTTTTGTCTTGTTTGTATTGATTTGGTCATGTATTATCTGAGCTGCTGAGCTACTGCGTTTAGAATGGATTATGGTTTGGCTGTAACTGCTTTACTTCATGTAGAATGTGTTGGATAACAAATTGATCAATTTTCCATTTGCTGTGTAAGATTCAGATCGCATCTTTAAAATGCTTTCTCTTATATACATATACAAAGACATGTACTGCTTCAAAGAAGTGAAACTTAAAAAAAATAATGAGATCAACAAGGATATTCACAAGATCAACATGGGCATTTAAAAAAAAATTCTCTTACTGCTTGATGGTAAGTATAGATGGGTAAATTAGCATGAGTAAGAAGGAAACGAAGACTTTATGTAATATACAGCATCAAGAGTGCAATTCTGTAGAGAACAGTTATTTTAAGTATACTCAACAACTATTTCCTATATGTTTTAATAGAAAAAAAAAAAAAAAACAAACAAACCACATACACACACACAAAAACTTGGGGGAAAAAAAAAAACCAAACAAACCAACCCACAAAACAACAAACAAACAAAGAACCCCAAACCAAACAAAAAAACGCATAAAATTCTGTGTCCAGAGAAGTTAATGGAGTAAGTCACAATCTCCTCCAAAGAAGAGAATTTCATTTAAAGGGTCACAAGGTCTTCATCCATATAGGCAGACCCATGTAAATCCATTTAAAACAATCCAGAAAGGATGAATCAAGCCCAACCATTTATTACTTGATGAAAAAATATCTAACATAGGTCAGCAGCATCAGACAGGTCTGTCCTCCCAGGCCAACTCTAAACCCTAGAATTCCAGGAATGCTTTCTGCAGCTGACACCAAGACATCACAGTTGTATAAATATACTGTAGAGAGTGATTGAGAAATGTTTAAACTTTCCCCAATGCTTCTGCCATTAATTTTTTTTCAACAATGAAGTAAGAGGAGGCATTTGGATTGGATAGTACTTTCTGATATAATTTCCCTCTTTCTTATTCTGTAGCACATTTGCTGAAAGAACTAACAATTTTTGAGATATCTTATACTATATTTGCTTTATCAGGATGGCTCACCTGCATTACCATGGGAGGTGGAAAAATCACTCTGTGCCCAATTGTATACTTACACTTAGGGCCAGGACCAACCTAACTGATTCTAGCTGCCTAAATGTAATCTAAGCATGTGTTTTAGATATAATCTCAGCAAGTTATCTAAAATAATAATCATAAATCTTCCCTACAGTCAATAAGAAAAAAAAAAAAAATCCACAGTGCCATTCATTATGTCTGGTTGTACAAGGTTGCACATGAATGTATCCAGTTGGGTTTTGAAAGTCTCCAGAGAAGGACACTGCACAACCTCTCTGGGAAGCCTGTTACAGTGCTCCAACACCTTCACAGTAAAGTTTTACCTTGTGTTCAGATGGAACTTCCTGTGTTCTAGTTTGTGCCCATTACCCCTTGTCCTATTACTGGGCACCACTGAAAAGAGACTGGCTTCATCCTCTTGACACTCACCCTTTAGATGTTTATAAGCATTGACAAGATCCCCTCTCAGTCTTCTCTAGGCTAAACAGACGCAGGTCTCTCAGCCTTCCCTCATAAGACTAATGTAACTTGTGGCTTAAAACCTGAAAGAGCATTAATTTCCCTGATACCTGTTGTTGGAGAATAGAAAGAGCAGCCTAGCACCATCTTGGAAGGTGACTGTGGCTAGAGACTCAGGAATCACCCATATCTCAGACAGCACCTACTGCTGAGTAAGGACGGCAGAAAGAAAAGCCAGACCTTACAGTCAGGAAGTGCTTTGGGATCTGTTTTTAAAGTTTGATTGGTTGTTTGGTTTGGTTTTTTTTTACCATGTTTGGCAATGTTATGCTACTGTTACTTTTGTGTGATAATGACTGTAAGGGAATTAAGTTAAATTCCCAGGGGAATTGTAATTGGACTTTGTAGTAGTGAAGGATGAAAACAAAAAGAAGGGAAATTACTTACTGTAGAAGTTGAATTGAAATGAAGGTGATGTAGAGGTGTGTATGTGATGATGAAGAGTAAACTAAATTAGGTACTTCACTGGGTGCTTTTCTGCCCAATACCAAACATATACTTTGGTAGAGATGACTGCACAGCCCAAAAGAAATTGAGCTCTTCTAAACTGGTCAATGATCTGTGTGTAATGCAGTTACATTAACATTCTTCAGGTAAGGTAATGGCCATTTAGGATGAGACAAAAAGGGTGATACTAGGGTTTTTGATTGCTTGAGAGAGTGCTTCCACTCCATAGTGTTTTACTAACCTGTTTTTCCTAAGTATATATTCCATTTTCATTCCTCTCCCCTTTCCCAGCTCTCTAAACCCATATGCTATGAAATAACATCCTGTTATTTGTGTCCAGGTTCATAGATTATGAGTACATAAGTATCACTTTTGAGTATATATTATCTATTAATTTTAGCATATTATGCAATCTGGATATATAATTTAACTCCGTAAGCTTCCATGTAGGAATTAGCAGTCCTATTTGTATTTTGTTTCAGAAGAAACTGCTAGATAATTATCCACATGCCAACTATACCTGAGAGAAGGGTGACACATGTCTTGCAGAAAAGTTTGAGATGGTAAATATTGTAAGCACTGCTGCAGACCTGCACAGAATGGAAAATGTCTTTAAAAGCTTGTACAGTTAAAAAAAAAGCATGTACAGTCCAAATAAAATTATATAAAATAAAAGGCAAACTTAGACTTCAGAAAGAGAAATCCACTAGCTGACACAAACAGATTACTAGCTGGGAAGCAGGTATGGCTTGTATGGCAGGAAAGAATCAGACACTAGGGTAGATCATAAAGTGAATAGGACACAACAACAACAACAATAATAACAACAATAAAAGGCAAGTGCCCTTCTACAATATCATGACAGCATGTTGAATGTGAAATACAGATATTTCTGCTTGGTAGTGAAACAACCTGAGCTGGCATCCTGGATTTGTGGGCAACTGACCTTTATAAAAGTTGCAGAATAAATAGAGGGACTCCTGAAGTCAGGAACAAGAATGATATCTTTAAGGGTTGTCCACTTTGCCACAATAGGGAAAAATATGAAGAAAATAAGGCTAATTTTCTCCTAGGTTTTAAATCGGATGTTAAAATAAATCTACTGAGCAAAGGTTCAATAAATGTTGTGATAGAGAGATGTTATGCCATCTCTCCTCTGTCAGTTTTAAGAACAGCTTAGTCAGCACTGAGCTTTTAAAATATTCAACTCTAATGACTGATGATAAACTTCCCTTTTCTAGTTTTCCTTCTCTATCTCTGTCAAGACATGTTGCTAAAACACTTCTTTAGGCAAAGATCAGGCATGAATGATCTAGGTAGAGCTTGGAAGGGGACCTGGACTAAGTGATCTGCTGTGATGTTACTTTACTCTCTGTGGGATCTTGGTTGGAAGAAAACAGACACTGTTATCATGAACTGTCCTTGAACCATGGAAAGAACATGAAGGAAGAAGAATGGTGGAGAAAAGGCAATGAAGCAAGAAGATAAAGCAGAACAAAGGAGAGAAAAACAGGATGTGGGGGGTACTGGGCGAGTTAGATGACAGCCAATCATGTAGTAGATTTAGGCGTGTGAAGAGCATGCGGGCTATCGTATGTATCCAATCATCAGGGTTGGTGTGCGTGATCAGTGCAGCTTGCTCTGTATATCTAAAGGATGTACCGGTAATAAAGGTCTTCGCTTTTGTCATGGTTTAGGGTCAGGGCAGCCCCTTAGACCTAACAGAGGCTCTCTGTTAACCCCCCTCCCTCCCCAAAGGGGAAGAGA